>JBBPDI010069921.1:0-17191 GCA_037974545.1 Cucumis variabilis
GTTTAGCCCTCCATCTTCAATAATTCTGGAAAAATTGTTGAAGAAAGAAAATGATAGAGTAAGGGTAGAGAAATTGGAGGGAATTTTGGAGTGAAATGTATGAATTGGAATGTGAATGTCCTAATTAGGGGTTAATTTAGGGTATTTATAGGGAGGAGTGGAGGAAATGAGCCTTAACTGAATTTTTAAGGCCATATCAAAAAGAAAAAAAAATGAAAATTGGAGTAATTTCAGAAATTAAAAGGTTATTTACGAAAATGCCATCGAGAAAATGGAAAAAGAGAACATTTGCGTCGGCTAGGATTCAAAGTTGGGTGGCTGAGGGAGCGCGTGCGCTAGGATCGTGCCATGTGGCATGCGGACAACCGTCGGATTGATGAGACACGGATTGAAGGAAATAGGTGGTAATTATTCGCGTGAAGAGAGATTTTGAACATATGTATGATATGTATGATAAAAATTAAGAGTAGGCTATTTTTAAACGAGTCAAAATTTTTCCCAACAGGAGGGCAGTGTTTTAGCTATAGAAATCAAGAAAGGTTAGAATACGAGTGATTTTGAACAATGTTGACTTCCTGAGGGCTATAGAGTTTATCCCTTGGAATCTGAAATTGAACTTTTGATGTATCAATAAAGACGTTTTGAAACATGTTTGTAGAAGAAAGTCTTTTTATTTGAGTTATGGATTCTAAGTTATTAATCTCTAAAGAAGAAGTATACTTTTAGCTGAGACAGAGATTTTTTCCTAAGAAATTAGCATTGCATGTTTGAAGGCGTTTTGGATTCAGAGAGTTTTTTCAAGGCATTTTGTGGTTGTCTTAGATGTTTAAAAATAAAAGAAAATTAATTGGAGTTGTTTTCCATCATTTCAGGACAAGAAGAAATTGGACAAGCTTATCGACCATGGGTTTGATCTGCGATCTGTGAGTGAAAAATGAGTTTACTAAAGTTATTTCAACTTATGATTTATGCTAGTAAAATGATTTCTAGATAACAATCATAATATGTCTTACAAGCTATTATTTATGTATACTTTTAAATAGAGCCTCATTTCTATTTATCAGCATGTTTACGAAAAGTGTTAAAGCATGATATTTAGAAAAGTATTATAAAGCATGAGTTTAGAAACGTATTTATCAACCATGTATTTGTTGATAAGATTTACATGCAATAATTTATAAAAAGCATGAGTTTGATTAATATGATGGTTTTGAAGAGAGAACCTTGGTACTTTATATACCAAGTTCTCGATGGTCAATGTACACAGTCAGGGGTATAGGGCTATGCTAACCACTTAGCCACTACCACCGATTTCAGGCAAGAATAGTATGACCAATTTACTATCATGATCGAGTTCAGGCAGGAATAGCAAGACCAAAGGTGCTCTATTTTTCTAATCAAGTATTCAATCAAGGTTTAGCCAGATAGTATGACCAAAGGTACTCTTCTATCATATTTTTATGTTTTTCAGGGTATAGAGTATACAGAGCTAAATAAGTATTTGAATGTTAGAAAGTGTTCAGTTTGAAGAGATTTCTTAAAGATTTTACGCCATGTTTATGAAATGTTTAAAGTATGATTGTTTTAAAAGTTTGTTTTATAAAACCACCACTCACTGGGTTTTTTAGCTCATCCTTTCAAAAGGTTTTTCCACTTTCCAGGTAGAGGTCATGATTCGAGAACCTGACCGTTGCCTTCATACTACTGTGCGAAGTTATTGATAGTTTAGTTATTAAGGGGCCAATTTTAATCTTATCATGGATATGGTTTTGCATAAGTGTTGTTGTATAAGTTTAAGTTTTTTATTTTGGTTTGGTCTACAATTAAAGTTTGTAATCAATGGCATTTAGCATCGACTACCTGTTTAAGGTAAAGAAGTTGTTGAAGTTGTTTCTCGTACTTTCCGCTGCATAAGTTTCTTTTTACCTAAGTTATTTAACATTGTAAAAGAGTAATATTAGGGTCAATTGATGTTTATTTGAAGAATAATGACATCAGTTGACTTCGCGCCGCGTCTTAGGTCGTGTAAGTAGGTACTCGGGACGGGGTGTGACATTTTTTAATCCTTTTATCACAAAATATCTATAATTGAATATAAGTCATGGAAAAAGTCGCCTTATCTAATTCAATTGGTTTCTTCATCAATAAGCATTTTGAAATAATAAATGACATTAGTACCTTTATTAATTCATTTATAACACGGTCATACATTTCCAAAGTCACGCTTAATCGAGGGGCCAACAGATATCTCTCCATAACCAGAGGAATAAATCATCTTGATTAATCATTGTTTACTACATAATTCAAAACGTATTCGAGTACAACTTTTATAATTATTTGTTAAAGATAACGTTTGATTGCATTAGAATAGATTAATTCTTATGTCGACACTATGATAATCTCACATCTAAGCATGAAAACAATAAATTATTTTAGATTATTTATGACACATATCCATTTAATAATCTTAAAAAGGATCAGTTCTTTTCTTATTTTCTAATAAGAAAATATGATTATTATTTAATGTTTCTACATATATAATCATGGGGTATTTTTTAAAATAAATTAAAATATTTATAAGCTATAGCAAAGTTTTTAGATTCTATCAATGATAACCAGTGATAGACTTCAATAACTGGCTATCAATGCCACTAATAGAAGGATATCACTGGCTATGAAATGTTTGTTATTAATAGAATAAAATTTTTTGCTATAGCTTGCAAATATTTTGTCAAATTTGATATTTTTTGTAGTTTCCCTATAATCATCCTATGATTATAAATTATAACTCATACTAATCTTAATTTATTATTCTTCCTACAATAATAATTGATTAGGGACATTGAAAATATAATAGAATATTCATGGATATTATTATAACATGCTAATGAGAATAATAATTTTTATTAAGTAATTAAACATTAAACCAATTATCCATCAAATTATTATAGAGCATAATAAAAAAAAAAAATACTCACCGTACAAGCCACGAGTGCATGCGAACATGAAATTTCATAGTAACTGTCTAATGACCATATCTTTTGAACTTAACTGAGGTTGTTACTTGAATACTAGACTCATTCTTAACATAAAAATTTAGATAAGTTTAGATGTTATTTTCGCAACGATAAGGAAGATTTATAAAAGGTTAGGGCCATAATTAAAACAAAGTTTGAAAGTCTAATTTAAATATCAAAAGAAATTAAATCACGAAAAGAAAACCCCTAACACTCTCAACTACTAAGGAAAACCAACAAAACATAGACGATCAGCGGAAGCAGTTTGAAGGACACCCCCTATGGCAATCATGACTCCTTCTTGCCCTTCGTCGGTCCGACTCCCTTGTTATCTTTGCCTGAAAAAAATTAAACATAAAAGGATGAGTACAAACATACCCAGTAAGAGACCCACTACTGTCCAGTTAAGGGGGAAAGATTAAAACTGTTAACTTCCTATTAGGGTACCGTGCACTATCACAGTCTTGTGAGCCCGTAGGATACATATAATCAGTCTAATACTCCGAAGGATGCATATATCAGTCTAGTGTTTTGCAAAAACAGATATCAGTCTAATGCTCACGAAGGATGCACAATAAGTGGTGATCCCGTAGGACACCTGCAGGACATACTACCCAATAGAAAAGCTAACAATTCTCTCCTTAGTCCGTTCTAAACATCTTATCAGTCATTTATAATGCAGTTCAACTACCTCATCGTATAATCCTTTCAGCTATCACACTAACAGTCAACCTATTTCCGTTTTGCCCAGTGTTAATCGGTAACATAACAACACATTAGACAAACAACTATATAATCATAACACCCCTCAGTTCACCAGTACACTGCCACAGCTTAGTATCACCTACAACCAGCCTAAACGACAGTCAACAAGTTCACATCCACACTTTATACAAGCATAATCTACGATTATCATCCTATCTACACACACACACACACACACACACAGATATATATATGTATGTATGTATATGTATATTTTCAGTCAGTCACAGTATGCATTCTACATTAAGACTATATCAATATGTCTATATCATATCTGACATCCATCCCGAGTTAAGAGATAACCATATAGTCAACATATTTCATATCCATAGGTGAGTCCAGTAGTAGAGAATCCCTTACCTCAAAGTTACTCAAATTTCTCGAACAACTATATCCAACGAAAGACACCTAATCATAAGGATATGAAACTCAAATATTTTCACGATACAAACTCGCACTTAATTTTTCCAATGTAAATTCTAGCTTACCATGGTATTGGCAAACTGAACTCTAACAATCTACAAATTGATTGTGAATTCAAAGGACCCAACGTTACTTTCAACATCTTCAAGAATCTATCATTTTAACCAATTAACCATCAAAACTGATCAAAATTTACAATGCAAAACCATGAATCCTACAATTTCATTCTTACCACAACTACCCAAAATATGGCAGAACTATAACATAGAAGAAATGAAATCTATACGCATAAACCGGGTTGAAAATTTGGTAGCAACTGTTACACAGTCGGTGGATGAGGATGCAGCATGGCAATCCCACGTCGTGCAGTTATCGATAGGATGAGGGAGTGCTGCGGCAGGTTACTAAAGACTGGACGACGACCACCGAAGACAAAGACAGAGATGGCACTTTACGAATGAAGGCAACACATACGAAACGTAGCTCGACTGGGTTTTGTTGTACAAAATTGGTTTGGCCAATGCAAGGCGACGATGGACGAACGGCGGTCGACTACAGGTGAACAAAAAAGAAGAGAGAGGTGAGAGGTTGCTGGCGGCGACTGGGCTAGGGTAGAACAGAAGAAAAAGAAAGGAAGAAGAAGAGGGGGGCGTCGCGCGCAGGAGAAGAAGAAAAGGAAATCTTTTTTCTTTTCTTTTTTTTAAGAAAAATGTAATTGATAATTATAATAATAATAATAATATTTTATTATTATTATTACCTTTCCAATTTCTTTTCTCTCCTTCACTTCTATCCTTCTAATTAGAAAATTTTCTCTTCCACACCAAGTATAATAAAAAAACAACACCCAAGAATTTAAAATCTTTAGATAATAGGGCAATTTGATTTAAAAAAATAATTACCTTAGAGCTTGGGTTGTTACAAACTGTGAACTTGCCATACATACTATCGTGCCCCATCCCAAAGTTAGTCTATGCGACCAAGTGGAGATACGACCGCCTAGGCATTTTATGTGAGTCTCTCTGTGAGATAACACATAGAAAACACCTAGTAAGCGGATTAAGTTCAACGAATAAGCTTAAATGCAGAATATGAAATTAAATGAAATAAGAAGACTTCATTGATATTTAGATAAGATAGTACATTCAACACTTAGTACAAAGTTCCCTTCAATATTACTATATACAAACTAAAACAACATTTCGACTATTTTTGCCTAGCTTCTACATGTTATACGAGTTTACAGTGACCACTGTCAAAATGATGTGTTCCCAAATGGTACAGTAGACGATCAAGGCTGCAAGTTTAATATTGGATGTCCTTTGCTATCTGGGGAAAAGAAAATAAAAAATTTGAAAGATTAGACGAAAATGTCTAGTGAGTGGGGATCTTTTATCAACACCTTTAATAAATTAATTCTTACAATAACTCATTACAATCTTTTTACAAATTAGGTTATACAAATAATTTATTTTTCAATAATAAAATATGGTATTTAAACCAATTTATTTCAATGTGTTAGGGAATTGACACAATTCATTTCAATGTGTAAGGCGATTAACATAATTCAAACATCATCGTCAAACATTTACAAATTGCATGGAAAATCATTTTCTTTTAAACTTAAGCATAAGGCTTATATCACATAGAAACACATTCATCATCATTCATCTTAGAATCACAATGCATAATCATTTTGCTTATTCAATTACATATTTTTATTATCTCCTCAGCTCAAACGTTTACCACACTTTCATTATATATAACACGTCTTCTAAATCCCATATCACGCACCAACTAAAAGGAATCCCATACCAGATCAACAACAAGTAAAAAGCATTCTATTCCATATCACACAAAAAGAATAAAGCAACTTATCCCATATCACTCAGCAAGCATAAGACATTCTTATGGCATAGGGTACATGTTGGGACAAATATTGACTCGTTTAAAGATAGCCTACTCTCAATTCTTATCACGTATCTATTCACTATTCTTATATTTCTATGCAGAATATGAAAGTATACTTCAATACGAACCCAACGACATGAAAATCACCTAAATCGGAGTTCAAACGAAGGAGAACGGGCAAATTAAACAAAAGGGGCATTTTTGAAAATAAAATACAAAAATCTGAAAAAAATACCAATTTTCAATATTTTTTAGTGGTAATAGGCTTGAAAGTATAATTTTGGGCTCATTTCTCCTATTTATCCATATAAATACCCCAATTAACCACTAATTTCACATTCAATTCACTATTCCCTCCAAAATTACTTTCAATATCTCCCAAATTCCAAATTCTTTACCCTCATTCTCTAATTTTTGGATCTTCAACAAATTTTCCAAAATTATTGAAGATGCAAGGCTAATTTCTTGAGGTAATTTGGGTTTAGGTGATTTTAATCTTTGAGAATTTCATTCTTTGATTTTTCATCATGATTAGGGTTTGATTAATCTTTGATCTTGATTTAATTTTTGTAAATATCATACATCAATTGTATCAAAAATTAGACCTTTGATTCAATTTTATGAATTCTTGTAATTTTGATTCTTGACCTTTGATCTCTTGATTCTTGATTTTATCTCTTCCATTCTTGAAATTGTTTCATGTCTTGTGAATTTCAATTGTTCTTGAGACAATTCTTGGAAATTAAATGCATTCTTTTTTAGTACACAAATTAATTCCCATTTAATTACTTGGTTGCAATTTTGTGAATGATCTTGTAACCTTCTTTAATGAACAATTAGGGGTTTAGTTAAGATTGCAAGAATTAAACTAATCCCCATGAAATTCATCTCTTTTCTTGAATTTTGATTGAAAATTCCTCCAAGATCAAGTAATTTGATCTTATGAAAAATCTTGAATAAAAAACATCCTCTTAATTAAACATGATTCAATTTCCTTCACCTTCTTTGATTCAATGATAAGATTAAATCCATGCCTAAGCTCATTCCTCACTTCTTTTTTTTGGAATTTATCTTTAATAATATCTCCTTTTTTGTGAATTGTTTTGCATACTAAATTCCCCTTCTCATTCTCTCTTATAATTTCTCTAAAATTGTTTTCAATGATTTTCTTTTCCTTTTGTTACTAATCTCAATCTTTTCAAGCTTTACATTCAAGCAAACATCTATCCTACACTCCCTTGGGTTCGACACCCGTGCTTTCACCTATCTACTATAAAATCAAGGGTAGACTACAAAAAATCTTTTGTCAAGGCGATTTGGGTAAGTACCCTTCGAAACCACTTTAATTTTCGAACATGAATATGTTGATAACGACCTTGCCTATATACTTTGCATAATTCTTTACTTTTTGCATATCAATCCCGACCTTGTCAAAAAATGACACCGTTGCCGGAGAGTGGCACGGCATAGTAATTCTTGAATCTTTGCTTGAAATTTTTTTTAATACTAGAAAAGCATATTAGATTTTTAATCTTTCTTTGTTATAAAAAAAATTTGCATGCTATTTTATGGTTCTTTGTTTTCTTTAATGCATCCAGACTAAGGAAAGAAAAGAAAAGACAAGTTAGTTCATTAAATTTAGAATCTTACATCTACAATTTTTGTACCATTCTTAGAGAACCTTTAAGAACCTACCTTAGAGAATAATTTGAACATTATAATGGGACAAGATTCCCTAAATTTTCAAGTTAATTTTCTAACTAAACTTTTTACTTCTCTTATGCAGGAGATTCCCGAAGATGTCTCTTGTGGAATATGTGGCTTCCAAGGCCACCGAAATAATTAATGCCTAATGTATAAAGAGGTAAATGCCATGAGAGGGCACAACACCTATAAATCTGGATACATTTCTTCTCCCTCATCATCATCACAAGGTATGTACTTAGAAGAATTAATCTCAGGATTAGCTTATAGCTCAGATAGTTTTAAAACTGATTTTGAGAAGAATTTAGCTAAGTTGAGTGAATACACTGTCAGTTCAACTGGAAGCATGAGAAATGACTTAGCTAAGTTGAATGAATAATTTGTTAGTCCAACTAGAGTCATGAATAATGACTTAGAAACCATGAAAACATCCATCTCTAAGATAGGAAATAAACTCGATAAATTAGCTGCACACATTCTTGAAACGGAAGGAAATGACGAACTACCCTCCCATGCATATATGAATGATGTTACTTTAGAAAGTAGAAGAATTTTCAATGATAAAGATGATGTAAACCCTTCTAGTGATCATGTTTCATTGAGTGCATTTGATACCTTAGAATCATTAGAGACACTTGATAAGCATGATAAATTCAATGAGATTGTTGATCAAGCAACTTTAGAACATGTTCAAATTGAAGTTGCTAAGAACGACCCTAGTGATGATGATCTCTCTATCTTCCTTTACTTTGTTACTAGTGTAAATGAAGATCATGTTTTGGTTGATAATGTTTTAACACATGAATAACATGGTTTAGGTAATGATTTTGCATCTAGTAATGAGCATTATCTAGGAAGAAACACTAACATTGATGATGAGCATTTTTCCATAGGCATAGACATTGAAAATAATCTTGACACAAACTTTATAGAAATAGTTTCTAAACTTGATGATGAGAAACTTATTGAAAATGACATTGGTACATTTAACGAACTAGCTTTGGATTTTGATTTTGAATTTGCACATAACCTTAATTTCGAGATTTTAGATGGATTTAATGATGATTTTGTTTATTTGAACTTTCATGAGAATTTTGTTAACTTCGATGGCATGATTGATAATTCTCTAGATAATCATGATCATAGGACTTTATTAAGTAAAGATTTGATCATTGATGAATTTGTTGACAGTGATGTTTATCATGATTTTGTTAAGATTGATACATCCTCAATCGATTTTGATTTTAATGAAATCTACAAAGAATCTTTTGATGAATTTGTTGACAAAGATGTCTATTATGATTTGATTTCTAATGAATCCCACATAGAATTTGTTAATAAATTTGATGAAAATTATAAAGAAGGATTCATTTTTATCATTGATGATAATTCTCAACTTGACCTTGACAAGTTCTTATTAGAAACCCATGAACACAATCAAATTTCTTCTCCATTTATTGATCTTACTTTCAATTATATAACCTTTGAATTTAATTATCCCCTCATTGATTACATTTTTGTTAAAAAATATCATTTGAATCAAAAGATACATCTCTTTAATGAAATAAGGTTTGCATTAAACTCTTTTCCTCCTAATCTCCTTAACTTTTGGCTAGATATGATTAATTGTCTTCTTCTTGCTTCTAATAACCATGCTCACTTTATGCAAAAGCAAGGAAAGACAGGAACCAAACCACTCATCATTGATCCTGGATGAGTTGTTGAAATAAACTATCGAGCAACTGACTTCAAAAATTTGCTCTTCCTGGAGGGAGCCAGACGTCAATTTTATTGCTTTCTTTAATATTTCTGTCTTTCTTTTGCTTATACTTTCTAGTTTCTAGTATTTTCTTTCCAATAAAACTAAGAAAAATTTCTTTCTTTTTACAAGAATAATTCTTACCCAAAGCACACCTTACAATAAAGAGGGGTAAATGCTTTCTCCGTACAAGCTTTCCTCCAAGCAACCATCAAGAATCATCCAGGGGAGTACACTGTTCCCCTTGCCTTCATTTTTCCTTTACTTTGCTTTCAAAAGCTTTGAGGACAAAGCAAATTTTTAAGTGGGGTGGATTACATGTTTCTTGATAATTAGCTTAACTTGCATGTGTATGAAAATGACATTTTTCAAAAAAAAATTTTCAAACTAATTGTCATATTCTAGATGTACCTGAATACTATGAATAGATTGAGAATGAGTAAAGAATGACTTGCTATCATTTTTTTTAACCCCTTTCTAGTTATACCATATTGAAATATGAATGCTTGAATGACAATGGTATGCTTGCTTTGATTGAATGATTGCACGTATTATACAATAATGCATGGATACATTTCTAGCCTTGTCTTCTTTGTTATGTTATCATGGTATGTCTATGATACATTTAGTCCAAATCTAGTCTAGATAGAGTTCAAATAGGATAGGAGCTTCTCTTTAGAAGTTGAGAAGGCTTTAACACTTTTTTCTTGTCAACATGATTTGGGAACCTCTCGTCAAGCCACAAAGAACAAGATCCCTTAGAAAAGATACATTGATGAAACTTATTGTCACCTCAAAAGGAGAAATCAATCTAGAAACTAAGTTTAGAACCATAGAAAGGTAGCCGACGGGTTCTAGCAGGGTCTAGTTACCATTGCATACCAAAGAAAAAAATAAGAGGATTGCAAAAAGAGCAATTGCATACAAAAAAAAAGGGTAAGGCAACCAAGAGCTAAAAAAAAGGATGCAATATGCATTAAAAGGAAAAGCTCGTAAACAAAATGAGAGATCGGGTAGGTTAGTTGTGTTGGGTTCCTTGACCATCAGAACTTTCGGGGGAAAACTTCACTTTTAATCTAAGTAAAACCTGATAACCTTATCTTAGTGTTCTAAACATAGCATCTAGTTTGATGTTGGCTTTAAAAAGAGGAGGAATCCTTCCCGTTCCATAAGTAGAGGGAAAACGAGTCTAAGGTTTTTTAAATATTTTCATAGCATGTCTAGCATCTAAGTAGCAAAACTTGAGCATCTTTCTAAAACGTGTTTGTTCTAGACGAACTTAGTTAAATCCAAACCTCAATCGATAATTTGTAACCTCTGTGATCATTTGAACTAGGTTTAAGCATAGGTTTAGATGGACTGTTAAGACATTGAGTAACATCGCCTAGTTGTCTGGTTAGAAATGTATCATCTATATACTTGCATGATTGTTTGTTTTTCTCTTAAGTTGATGTTTGCCTCTGGTGCATGCTGCTTGACTGTTTGAAATTAGATCTTTACTTTGCTGGGGACGAACAAAGCTTAAGTGGGGGTAATTTGTTGGGACAAATTTTGACTTGTTTAAAGATAGCCAACTCTTAATTATTACCATGAATATATTTACTATTCTTATATTTCATGTAGAATATAAAAGTAGACTTCAATACGAACCCGAGGACACAAAAATCATCTAAATCGGAGTACAGACGAAGGAGAACGGGCAAATTAAACATAAGGGGAATTTTTGTAAATAAAATACAAATATCCGAAAAAACCAATTTTCCATATTTTTTTAGAGGGAATGGGCTTGAAATTATAATTTTGGGCCTATTTCTCCTATTTCTTCGTATAAATACCCCAATTAACCCCTAATTTCACATTCAATTCACTATTCGATCCAAAATTACTTTCAATTTCTCCCAAATTCCAAATTCTTTACCCTCATTCTCTAATTTTTGGATCTTCAACAAATTTTTTAGAATTATTGAAGATGCAAGGCTAATTTCTTGAGGTAATTTGGGCTTAGGTGATTTTAATCTTTATGAATTTCATTACTTTGATTTTTCATCATAATTATGGTTTGATTAATCTTTGATTTTGATGTAATTTTTGTAAGAATAATCCATCAATTGTATCAAAAATTAGACCTTTGATTCAATTTTAGGAATTCTTGTAATTTTGATTCTTGATCTTTGATTTTTTTGGTTCAATCTTCGTAAGCAATTTACCGCAAGTGTATCAATTAGTGCAAGATTAATTGAATTACTTGTTTCTACGTTAAAATTCTCTTGATTCTTGATTTTATCTCTCCCATTCTTGAAATTGTTTCATGTCTTGTGAATTTCAATTGTTCTTGAGACAATTCTTGGAAATTAAATGCATTCTTTTTTAGTGCACAAATTAATTTCCATTTAATTCCTTGGATGCAATTTTGTGAATGATCTTGTAATTTTCTTAAAAGAACAATTAGGGGTTTAGTTAAGATTGCAAGAATTAAACTAATCCCCCATGAAATTCATCTCTTTTCTTGAATTTTGATTGAAAATTCCTCCAAGATCAAGTAATTTGATCTTGTGAGAAATCTTGAATAAAAAACCTCCTCTTAATTAAGCATGATTCAATTTCTTTCACCTTCTTTGATTCAATGATAAGATTAAATTCATGCCTAAGCCCATTCCTCACTTCTCTTCTTGGAATTCATCTTTAATAATATCTCTTTTTTTGTGAATTGTTTTGCATACTAAATTCCCCTTCTCATTTTCTCTTATAATTTTCTCAAAATTGTTTTCAATGCTTTTCTTTTTCTTTTGTTACTAATCTCAATCTTTTCAAGCATTACATTCAAGCAAACATCTATCCTACACTCCCCTGGGTTCGAAACTTGTGCTTTCACCTATCTACATTCAAATCAAGGATAAATTACAAATAATTTTTTGTCAAGGCGATTTAGGTAAGAACCCTTCAAAACCACTTTAATTTCCAAACATGAATATGTTGATAACGACCTGACCTATATACTTTGTATAATTCTTTATTTTTTGCATATCAATTCCAACCTTGTAGTATATAAGATCATCATTTCATTATTTTAATTCATATAAAATTTTATGGAGTTATAAATCACATGCATTTGGAAAGCATAATAGAAATCACGTATCTCGAGTTTCAATGAAAAAATCTCTATCGATTTAAACACATTAGAAATCCTTTTTGGTTTTGAAAACATTTTAAAGAAAAACCACTCACAATTGATGTGCATCCTCGCCTAACTTTTTAACCGAGAATTCCTTACTCTTCCTTGCAACTTCTTATCAAATCCAACCTCTTTCAAGATCTTCTTGAAATCTTGGAAATTCTCTTAATGCATTCTTAAGTAAGCTTAGGGTAAAAAGCAACTTCAGAATGACTGGACTTCACCTATTTATAAGTTTTTTCAAAGACACTTTTCATGCTAGAATGATAACTTCTGCCATGACAGTGAGAATGGTGGAATGTCAAGACGCCACATGTCACTGTCACATCCTTATCCTAAATTTTGATTGGTGGCGAAGTTAAATTAATCACCAACTTTCTTACACAAGGGTGACATCAATACCTCCAGGTGAAGGAAGCTCAAGATGCATCACAATTCATTACATAGCCTTCAGCGCATAGATGTCTCAATGCAATGTCAATTATTTGTCGTGTACATTCCTATCACGTAAAGTAGAACACAAGGATTAATATGACCATCTATAATCTCTAAGTCATGGTGGTTTATTGGCCTTACTACAATTTGTCGATTCAACACTATCTCCCTACGTTCGATGAACCATGCCTGGTGCATAGATCTTATGTGGTCCAAGAAAGCGGTTATTGGCTATGCCTATGCATCCTTCAAAACTTCGTTGACACATACCATAATATTGGTCATCATTTGATCACATTGCATGCTCCCTGATGTATACGAGCCCACCTCAAGAAACCCACTTTGGTAAGATACTCTTGCGCTCTCGGGTAGCATGCCAACTTGTTTCAATAATATTGGAATACAGACTCCCAACATGCTTCGGTGGCTAGCATGAAATTTGCACACACGTTGTTGTTATTGAACTTTGTTGTTAGGTTAAAACTCAAATGATTGATTCAGACTGCATGGAACTTATCGGGAAAGACTTGTACAATGAATTTGGCAATACTCATATGCCAAATCGAATGCAAACACTAGCCCACTCACATTGTCAATAGTTGTTCATAACCATCACATGAAGCAGGTCCACGATTCTATTAGGGTTAATGCTCTAAATCCCGTGGTCTTATAGTTTGCAATTGTATTATACAAGCATTTTTTTTATCTACAAAAATAAAGTGTTTTATTTTATTTGACATTTAGTTGCATTAACCCACAAAACTAATAAACTAACATCCAAGGTTATCTTCTGTAACCTACACGTGTATGTTGAAACATTAAGTGGATCATGTTTAAGTGATAACCTAAATGGTATGTAGTAGATGGATAAGGTTGGATACCTTATCCTTATTACACCAGGAATACAACCTGTTTAGTTGTTAAAATTGTTCTAAAGTGCTACAAATGATTTTATCCTAATCATTTACGTCTAGGCATAAAACCGAGGTATTCTATACAAAAAGTTCATATAAGACTGGACAATGAAATGAAGTCTCTCGTATTAACATCGTTACTAGTTGAGAGCACATTTCACCAAAACTACCAAAGGTAACTTGACTTGAATCCTAAGTGAGTTGTGAACTTCTCCCTATGAAGGCAGTCCTTTGATTTTGTCACACCCCTCCCAGATTAACTACTCTCAACTCGAGAGAAGGCGTGAAGTCAACCAACGTTGTTCCCCTTGTAAACAACATCAATTGACTATGACTTTTGAACATTTAGGAAAGCTAAACAACTTAGATTTAAACAACACTTATGTAGCGGAGTAATAAGAGAAACACGAATTAAACAAAATTCTTTACGTGACTTCAAAATATGATAAGGTTGATTGACCAACACACTAAGTAAAAGAAAGATAACTATCTTGATTAATCTAACCCTAAGCAAAACATATGTACATGACATATATAGATCTAGAACTAACCCACAACAACCAATCTATAAACAAGATTGCACAACATATTAGAGCCAATGGTCAGGCTTTTGGGTCATAACCACTACCTAGAAAGTAGGAAAATATTTGAAAAGGGTGAGCTAAATAGTTATTGAGTGACGATTTTATAAAACATACTTCAAAACAAATACACATTAATCTTTTCATAAATCATTGAGATAAAGCTTAACGTGTGTATAAATTTTTAAGAACTTTTTTATGCTAAACTCTTTTTGTCTTTCAAATACTCTTTTATCTTTGTATACTCTATATGTAGAAAACTCAGTCACGATAGTAACTAGCTCGACTTACCATGCCAAATTTAATAATCTTGGTAAAGATAGCAGAGCTCTACTTGTCATACTACCCAACCAGGTCTCAGCCAAGATAGCAGAGCTCTAATGGTCTTACTATCCTGCAAAATCTCCTTAGTAGCTGGCTATGTGGCCAACAAAGCCCTATACCTCAGACTGGGCACACTAACTGTCGAATTTTGTCTTTGAAACCATTCTCATTACATTCATGATTTTCAAGTATCTTCTAAAAAGATAAACAATTTTATATCAAAAGCTCAAGCTTGCTCATAAATCATTGCTTGCAAATTTCATCAATAAACTTAGCAATAAATACATGCCTTGTTAAAACATTTCTGAACTCATGCTTTGGAAACATTTTCTAAATAAGCATACCCAAATACCTTCCATAACATGTCTGTTATGGAGATATAATGCTCAATATAGTTCTATAATTATTTCAAAGTGTACTTAATTAATATCTTGCAAATCATATTTAGAATCGTCATTTAGAAATCTTTTTGTCACTCACAGATGGAAGCTCAAACTCTCGGCCTATAACTTTGATGATCTCCTCTTAACCTGAAATAATGGGAAATAATTCCATATAATTCTCTAAAGTCATAAAAATAACAAAATTTTGCTGAAAATTCCCAAAATCAACAAAAATAGCTCAAAAACACATATTTGGCATGGTTGATACACAGGGGGTGGGCGACAAGGTCGACACGCACTTGCAGGGACTAGGCAAACCTTGTTGCATGCTAACCTCACAAGGGGGCATATCATGAGCCTTTCTTGCCACGTGCTTTGTGTCTCACGTGTGTCCTCTTGATGCAATGGGCTTGTTGTGCAAGCCTTACACGTTTTGAGCATCCAACACAAGCCTAAATGCATCGTGCTAACCTTTTTAAACCAAATTCCACACTCATCTTGTCGAGCAATAGCTTACCACTCAACTAACCACTACACTACTTAGAACATTATTTTCGGCAAGAACCTTAAACTTCACTTTAGAGCTTAATATCTTACAATCCATACTTTAAATAAAAATATTTCCTTCATTTCTGGAAAATGTTTTAACTTTCTTACCTCAAAATATAAGTCAAACCCTCCACGTAATGTGTTCTGTAGCCTCCTTGGAATGAACAGTGCTCAGTTCCTTCTGAAAATGACCTTTATTTTGTTTTCCAACTCAAACTTAATCTTCCTCTTATCAAATTTAACTAGCAGCCCTAGCTTTGAAAATAGACTCAATTTATGATTTTTTGGGACTAATTGCAGCAAAAAGTGTAAACCTCGATTCTTAAGCCTTAGTGAATTTTTGGTATTTATTTTAAGGAACTCAAGGGTGTACCTTTTTGGAAGTAGAATTGTACCCAGATCTTAAGTATTGATGATCGAATTAAAGATTCCGTTTAGTATTTTTTTCTAAAAGGAATTGTATTTCAACACTCGGTAAAAAGGGCATTCGGATGATATTTTTCATAAAATCATGGAAAGTACATATGTGTAGAAGTTCCTTGGTTGGAGTGTCATGGAATATTAAAAAGAAAGTCAAGAAAATGGGCTACATGAAAAGAATGGATGGGCCATGAAAGGAGAATAAAAGAAGTCAAAGAAAGGGACTAGGTAAGGACAAGGAAGGATGAGCAACGCATGACATGAAAATATCTTTTGTTTTATTAAGAAGGAGATGGACAACATGCAAGATACCTAAGAAAATCCCAGGGTAGGATAGGCAGAGGTGTCAAGGATTTGTTATGCATGCATAAAGTAGAAGTTACATGTTATTTTCGGACCATTCAGCTTTACCTATAAATAGGTTAACTTTGAAAGAGAACTGCATCCAATTCAGTCGTTCCATTTCCTTGTTTCCACTAGCTAAACCTTACAACTTGAGTCTAGTTTGGGTTCTTGGGATGCTGAACAATTTGGAGCAAAGAGAGTTTGAGTTTAAGTGAGCAAAGGGACAAAGGTCAATTTTTGGAGTAATCTAAACAAAGTGCACTTTTGCAGGGCTATAGAGCGCATCCTTTGAACTTTGGAGATGAAATTTTGAGGTAAGATAGTAAAGACAAGTTTAAGCAACTTTGTAGGAGGATGTTTTATCATTTCAGCTATGGATTGTGAGATATTATCCTCTGAAGGAAGGATTCTAGCCAAGAACAGTAGCTGGGCATGACACATGGAGGCCATGCGCATGGCCATCAGGCGCGTCAACAACAATCCTTACCA
>JBBPDI010069936.1:0-12500 GCA_037974545.1 Cucumis variabilis
TCTAATTGGAGACCAAAAATCCTTCACCAACCGATTTCCAAGCATCAGGAATAATTTTGAGTCACTGCCACATTTGCACATTTTGCTGACCTGGTGGTTTTCTCATTTTGAGAATCTTCTCTAACATTAAGGAAGCAGATATATATAAAGGAGGGAGAAGGGAGAGAGAAAAGGTAGAAACGATTTAATTGTTGGGATGAGTATGAAGATGCAGCAGAGCCACCACAGAAAGAGAAGTATTTGATTCGCCCAACGAGTAATAAGTTTCTCCTCAATCATTCAACTATTTTTCTAGTAAAGAAAGAGGCTTCTCCTCCGGCAACCAAAGTTGTCCCTCATTAACAGGTACGTCTACCCCATTACTTTTCATGTGTTTTAATTAAGATATTTATATAAATATATATCAAAATAAATAAGATCCATCTTTTGATATTTTTTAAAAAATTAAATCTATAAATATTCATTTCATGTCTAAAATTCTTGGTTTTGTTACTTTTTCAAATTCCCCCAATGTTACTATTGCCCTCTTATTTTTGTATTGTAATTATCAATAAAAATTGAAAATATTTCTTCTAGTAATAAATGAATTTCAACTACTAGAAAAAGTGTATTTTATGAAACATTTAAATAAAGTGTTGCTAGTAAACAATTTTCTTTCTTTTTTCTTTTCTTTTATTGAAGACCAAAAGTAATTATGAAACTGATGTTTCTGTTTTTTTTTTTATCCTGAAGTTTTGTCCTTCAAGTTTTTTTTTAAACAAATAATTGCAGCAATTTCTATTTCAACTAATATTTCGTAAAATAAATCTTGAAATTCTAACATATAACTGTCAAAATAAAAATAAAAATAAAAATAAAAAATTGATTATTTCTTTAGAGTGAACAGCTCCTGTAAGATTTTCTGCAGAAGAATAAATTGATTATTTAATTTGGTCAAGAGGTTCAAAATTTACATGTGAAAAATAGATGAATCACTTTTTTGAAGTATCAAGAAAAACTTTTGTTAGATCTCTAAACCTAATTATCATTGGAGTCTATTTTATTTCCTAATAATTGGTTTATTTATTCATTTTCTTCTACTAGCTTATCCCTCTCTGTTAAATTACTAAATGAATTTTCTAAAAAAACATTACTGAATAAATTCACAATGAAGTAATTTAAGAAGAAGTATCAATTTGGAGCAATTAAATTGAATTACTAAACAAACAACAAAAATGTCAGAGTCAATTTTAGTGTCAGTGTCAACCATGTCCATGCTTTGGCCATATTCTCATTTCCACTTTCCACTAATACAAAAATATATCAGCAATTGATCAGGTGTTTGCGTTTGGGTTTCTGTCTTTGATTCATCTCAGTTAGGTTAGGCTTAAGAGTAAGGGAGATTATTCATTTTTCTTGTTTCAGCTGGAAATTATTTTGATGTCTTGATGTTTAATTTTTTAGGGGGTGTTTGGTTGGTTTGTACACAGGAAACTTTTCTGAGTACACGGCCTGAACAGCTTTCCCTTTCAGGTTTTTCTATTCTTTGTCTATATTTTGGAATTTTGCTTGTGTGATTTCTTATATAATATTGCCTTTTTCCTTTATCATCATTTATTTTGATTTTGGAGAGCGTCTTTGGTAATTTTAAGGTGATTTAAGAAAAGTTGGTTGTCCGGGAATCAATTTTTCTATATTTCCTTGACTCTACCTTAATAGAAGACATGATGGGTCTTTGGCCTTTGTTAATGTCTTCTAGTTTCACTTTAGTTGGGTCTTTTTAATTTTTTTTTAATTCTAAATCTTACTCATTTGGTTATGATGATTGAATAATCATTATTGAATTTATTTCTTGTTGGAGAGTGTAAATTTTATTTCCTAATTTTGGCCTTTGGTATTTGCACAGGGGTTCAAAAAGTTCAATCCCTTCCCTCTTTTATGTGATATTCTTTAATTTTGTTGGCTGTTTCCCAATTGAACTATAGAATGGTTCAAAATAATTGTTTTTAGAAGATATTTTTAATTTACGCTTATTATCTTTTAGCTTGGCTTGTATCATGGATTGTTATGAAATTTTGAGTTTCTGCTTTTTGTTATTTTGGTTCTTTGTTGTGCCATGTCTCTTCACGAGACATTTTTAATTTAAGTTTATTACCTTTTTAGCTTGTTTGCATTGTAGATTGTTTTGAAATTTTGAGTTTTTGCTTTTTGTTATTTTGGTCATTTGTCGTGTGCTGTCTCTTTATAAGACATTTTTAATTTAGGTTTATTATATTTTAAATTGCTTGCATTTTGTATTATATATGGAATGTTATGAAATTTTGAGTTTTTTCTTTCTTTTTTTGGTCATTTGTTGTGCGATGTCTTGTTAGGAGACCTTTTTGATTTAGGTTTATTAATGGATTGTTATGAAATTTTGAGTTTCTACTTTTTGTTTTTGTGGTCCTTTGTCGTGTGATGTCTTCTTATGAGACATTTTTAATTTAGGTTTTGTTATCTTTTAGTTTGTTTGTATAATGGATTGTTTTGAAATTTTGCTTTTTGCTTTTTGTTTTTTTGTCCTTTGTGATGTCTCTTGATGAAACATTTTTAATTTAAGTTTATTATCTTTTAGCTTGCTTGCATTCAAGATTGTTTTGAAATTTTGAGTTTTTGTTTTTTATTTGTTTGGTTCTTTGTTGTGCGATGTCTCTTTATGAGACATTTTTAATTTAGGTTTATTACTTTTTAGCTTGTTTGCATTTTTTATTATTCGTTGTGTGATGTCTTTCTAGGAGACGTTTTAAATTTAGGTTTATTATCTTTTTGCTTGTTTGCATTATGGATTTTTCTAAAATTCTGAGTTTCTGCTTTTTTTTTTTTTTTTTTGTCCTTTGACGTGTGAATGTCTCTTTATGAGACATTTTTAATTTAGGTTTATTATCTTTTAACTTGCTTGCATTATGGATTGTTTTGAAATTTTGAGTTTCTGCTTTTGTTTTTTTATTTGTCCTTTGTCGTATGATGTTCCTTTATACATTTTTAATTTAGGTTTATTGTTTTTTTAGCTTGCTTGCATTATATATATATATATGGATTGTTCTGAAATTTGAGTTTTTTTTAATCATTTATTGTGTGATGTCTTTTTACAAAGACATTTTTAATTTAAATTGATTTATCTTTAATTTGCATTTTTTCATTTGTTTTGAAATTTTGACTTTTTTTTTTGTCATTTGTTGTTCGTTGACTTTTTGTGAAACATTTTTTGAAATTTTGAGTTTCTTCTTTCCTTTTTTTGGTTATTTTGTTGGGCGAGGTCTTTTTATGAGATATTTTAAATTTAGATTTATTATCTTTTAGCTTCATTGCAACTATTATATAGATTGTTTTGAAATTTTGGGGTTCTCGAATGATTGTCAGTTTTCTTTTCAGAAGAAGTGATCTTATAATTTGTGTCTTCTCTCCATGCAACTTTAATATGAGGTTATTAAGGAGATAAAGAAGGAAGAAGAGAGAGAGAAAAGGTAAAAACTACTTAATTGTTGGGATGAATATAGAGAAAAGGTAAAAACTACTTATGAATATAAAGGTTTAATGAGCGAATTGGAAGTAAAAAAGGGTCCAAATTCATTAAGGGCTTGGCTTTCTTCTAAGTTCCTATTGCTCTGGGTTCTGTTGGTGGCATTCAGCAGGTTGTGAATTTACGAGGGAATGGTTGGTGATAACAAAGTTAGAAGAAGGGAAGTTCTGGGGAGTATGTGTGACCAGAGAACAAGGATGCTTCAGGATCAATTTAGATGATCAATTTAGTGTCAGTGTCAACCATGTCCATGCTTTGGCCATTCTCATTTCCACTTTCCACTAATACAAAAATGTATCAGCAATTGATCAGGAGTTTGCGTTTCGATTTCTGTCTTTGATTCATCTCAGTTAGGTTAGGCTTACTAACCTAAGAGTAAGGGAGATAATTCATTTTTCTTGTTTCAGCTAGAAACTACCTTGATTTCTTGATTTTTAGTTTTTTAGGGTGTTCGGTTGGTTTGGATGCAGGAACCTTTTGCTGAGTACACGGCCCGAACACCCTTTCAGGTTTTTCTATTCTTTTTCTTTAATATTTTGGAATTTTGCTTATGTGATTTCTGTATATATTATTACCCTTTTACTTTATCATCATTTATTTTGATTTTGGAGAGCGTACTTGGTAATTTTAAGATGATTTAAGTAAAATGTCCGGGAATCAAGTTTTCTATATTACCTTAACTCTACCTTAACAGAAGACACATGCCTTCTAGTTTCACTTTAGTTGGGTTTTTTTTTCTTTTTATATATATATTTCTTTTAATTCTAAATCTTACTCATTTGGTTACAATGATTGAATAGTCATTATTTTATTTATTTCTTCTTGGAGGGTGTAGATTTTATCTTCTTTTTTGGCCTTTGTTTTTTGCACCTATTCAAGGGTTCGAAAAGTGGTTCAATCCCACCCTTCTTTTATATGACATTCTTTTAGTTTTGGCTGTTTTCTAGTTGAACTATTGGATTGTTCAAATAATTGGTACTCAATTCTTGATGCATTTTTCTCACTTGTGTGACATTCTTTTAGTTTTATTTATGTGTGACCGTCTTTGTTTTTTTATGGAACTTATTGTGTTACAGTCTTTATTTATTGGTTATCTTTAGTTTCGCTATTTTGTTTTTTTTAAAATATTTTCTTAGTTTTTAACAGTGTTACAAAATATGAATTGTTTTTCTTTGTCTTCCGTACCCTCAATTTTGGTACTATTATTTTTTTTGGTCATTTGTTGTGTAATATGAGACATTTTTAATTTAGATATTGCATTTTGTACTATGGATTATTTATAATTTTGAGTTTCTTCTCTTTTATTTTTCTTTTTTGTTCTCTTTTATGTGGAATTTTTGCTTTTGGGTATTCTCTGTTTTTCTTTCTTTCTTTATATTTTATTTTCTTAGTTGGTCATACTTTTTTTTTCTTTGAACAAATGTGGAATTTGTTTTTCTGCTAATGTAGTTGTGTGTCCCCAGTAAATTTATTTTTGTGATTTAACAATCCATAATGTTCTTTTTCATTTTTCTGTTGTATTTTGTGTGATGATTCTTTGTTGTGCAATGTCTATTTTTGAGACATTTTAAATTTAGTTTTCTTTCTTTTAGCTTCTTGCATAATTTTGTATTATAGATTGCTAGGAAATTTTGAGGTTCTTTTTCTATCTTTGGTCTTTCGGTGTACCATGTTTTTTTATGAGACATTTTTAATTTAGATTTATTATCTTTTAGCTAGGTTGGATTGTCTTGAAATTTTGAATTTTTGTTTTTTGTTTTTTATGGTCGAAAATGGTGTGATGTCTCTTTATGGGACATTTCTTTTATTTAGGTTTATTATTTTTAGCATTTCGTTATATATGGATTCTTCTCCAATTTAAGTTTCTTCTTCTTTTTTTGATTCTTTGTTTTGCAATGTCTTCTAATTAGGAGACATTTTTAATTTAGATTTATTATATTTTACTTTGCATTTTTGCATTATTCTTCAATTTTGAGTTTTTTTTGTTCTTCGGTTGTGCGATGACTTTTTATGAGACATTTTTAATTTGGATTTGTTATTTTTTGGCTTGCTTGGATTTTGTATTATTGATTTAAAAAGAAAAAATTCAGAGGAACCCTGGTTCTTGATGATATGTTAAAATCTAGTTACGGCAAATAATGTTTGATGATTCTAAAGTAGAGGGTATGAATAACCCGTCAATAATTTTTCTCCATTTGTGAATTGAGCAAATATTTGGCTAATATGTTTGTATGTTTCTTTACATTGTTGCAACAGCACATGCTAATTTAGATGTGAAATTGCTTCTATGAAGAAGAAAAGTAAATGAATTCTGTGGAGATTTATGTTGAGGAAATCAACGATTTGTAGTAGTAAAAAACCTCACTAGCTTTCCCTCTCAGGTTTTTGTATTCTTTTTCTTTAATATTTTGGAATTTTGCTTGTTTGATTTCTGTATACATAATTGCTTTTTTCCTTTTATCATTTATTTTGATTGGTAATTTTAAGGTGATTTAAGAAAAGTTGGCTGTCCGGGAATCAATTTTTCTGTATATTACCTTAACTCTACCTTAATAGAAGAAATGTTAGGGTCTTTCTTTGGCCTTTGTTAATGTTTTCTAGTTTCACTTTAGTTGAGTCTTTTTTTTTTTTTTTTTTTAAAGAATCTTACTCATTTGGTTATGATGATTGAATAATCATTATTGAATTTATTTCTTGTTGAAGAGTGTAGATTTTATTTCCTTTTGGCCTTTGGGGTTCGAAAAGTTCAATCCCTTCCATCTTTTATGTGACATTAATTCTTTAGTTTTGTTGGCTGTTTTCTATTTGAACTATTGGATTGCTCAAAATAATTGTTACTATTTCTTCAAGTGTCCATAAAGAACCATTTCTGATGGATTGTTTCTAATTTAACTATTGGAATATTTTATAATTTGAGTTTTTCTTTTTCACTTTTTGTGGTCCATTGTTGGACAGTCTTATTAGGAGACATCTTTGATTTAGATTTATTATCTTTTAACTTAGCTTGTTTTGCATTTTGTATTATAAATTGTTTTATTGAAATTTTGAGTTTTTTTCTTGGTCCTTTTTCATTTTGTATTATAAATTGTTTTTTGACATTTTGAGTTTCTTTGGATCTTTCGTTCGTTGTGCGATGTTTTCAATTTAGATTTATTATCTTTTAGCTTGCTTGCATTTTGTATTATATATGGATTGTTACAAGTTTTTGAGTTTTTTCTTTCTATTTTTTGATCATTTGTTGTCCGATGTCTTCTTAGGAGACATTTTTAATTTAGGTTTATCATTTTTAGCTGGCTTGAATTATGGATTATTTTGAAATTTTGAGTTTCTACTTTTTTTTTTGGTCCTTTAATTTAGGTTTATTATTAAGCTTACTTGCATTTTTTCTGAAATTTTGAGTTTCCTTTCTTTTCTTGATTATTTGTTGTGCTATGTCTTTTTAGGAAACATTTTTTTTTATTTAGGTTTATTATCTTTTAGCTTGTTTGCATTATGAATTGTTCTGAAATTTTGAGTTTTTACTTTTTGTTTCTTTGGTATTTTGTCGTGTGATGTCTTATTATGAAGCATTTTTAATTTAGGTTTATTATTTTTTAGTTTGCTTGAAATTTTGAGTTTTTGCTTTTTGTATCTTTTGTCCTTTGTCGTGTAATGTCTCTTTATAAGACATTTTTAATTTATGTTTATTATTATTTTTTTATTTTTTAGTTTGCTTGCATTCATGGATTGTTACGAAATTTTGAGTTTTTGCTTTTTGTATCTTTTATCCTTCTCTTTATCCGACATTTTTAATTTATGTTTATTTTTTTTTAGTTTGCTTGCATTTTGTATGATGTAGGGATTGTTTTGAAATTTTTAGTTTTTTTTTTGATCATTTATTGTGCAATGTTTTTTTAAGAGACATTTTTAATGTAGGTTTATTATCTTCTACCTTGTTTGCTTTATGAATTGGTTCTAAAATGTGAGTTTCTGCCTTTTGGGTTTTTGGCCCTTTGTCGCATGATATCTATTGGTTTATTATTAAGCTTGTTTGCATTTTGGTTTATTATTAAGCTTGCTTGCATTTTGTTTGATGTATGGATTATTATGAAATTTTGAGTTTTTTTTTCTTTTGATCTTTTGTTGTTCGATCTCTTTTTTATAACATATTTTAAATTTAGATAGATTTATGAGCTTCGTTGCATTTTGTATTATAAATTGTTTTGCAATTTTGAGTTTCTTTATTTAGTTTTTTGTTGTGTGATGTTTTTTTGTGATACATTTTTAATTTAGATTTATTCTTTTATCTTGTATTTTGTTTTAGGGGTTATAATATTTTTACTTTTGGTATTCTCTGCTTTTTTTTTTTTGTTAGTTGGTGATATTGTTTTTCTTTGAACAAAGGTTGAATTTATTTTCTTTCTTATGTAGTTCGCATTTTCTATGACGATGATGTTCAGATTCTTTTCACCCTCTCTTTGAAAAATTATTGTGTCTATTTGAGTATTCAGATCTTCGCTTCATGTTTCTCTCTTTTGTGTCGATTCTTTTTTTTTTCTTTTTTTTATGTAAAATTCTTTGGTTTAGTTCTATTGTTATTGATGTTTTGAGTATTGTCTTTGGTATATGTTTTTTTATATTTAATTTTCTTTGTTCAACATGGCAATATTATTGTATTTAATTTGAAATTCGAAATAGAGATGAAGTGTTGAGTTGACGGCAACAACAGTTATTTGGATATAAAAAAGCCACAAAAGGGGGCAAGTCTTTGCTTATGCTATATTAGGGTTTTCATTATTTTTTTTTCTCTCGAATTCAACATCACCAGGTTAGTTAAGACTTTTCTCCACTTGCTTTTAATTAATTACATATATCTTCTCTTTGGCTTTAGTTATTTTAATCTTTATCGATATGGTTTTCATATATCAACATCCTTTCCGACTCTGATAAATTTTTATTTTTTCTTCTTTGATTATTTAGGTTTCGAATTTGGAAACAAATTAAGAACACATGATTGTAGTAGGGGAACCTCTAATTGTGATTGGCAGGTGAATTTAACCAAACCCTAAACCCTTTTCTTAAAATTAGTTAATTTTTTATTATGTTTCTAATTCCATACATTTTGAGTCTAATTTCATCAAATTAATATTGGTCATCCTCTTGGATACACAATCCCATATTCAATCTCACTAGCTTTCCCTCTCAGGTTTTTCTATTTTTTCATAAGAATATTTTGAAATTTTTCTTGTTTTGGATATATTATAACCTTTTTTCCTTTTTCATTTATTATGGAGATTGTTATTTTTAAGTTTGAGGCGATTTAAGAAAAATTGGTTGTCCTTTCTATATTACCTCAACCCTAGTAGAAGATATATTTTTAATTTGGACTTATTCTTTCCGCTTGCATTTTGCTTACAGATTGGTTTGAAATTTGAATTTTCGTTATGATATATTTTTTTTGAATAAATGTGAAATTTATTTTCTTAGTAAGTAATTGCATTTTCTCGGTGATGGTGTTCAAATTCTTTTCATCCTCTCTTTAAAACTTTATGGTGTCTATTTGCTTATCAAGTCTTCCCTTCTTGTTTCTCTCTTTTGTGTTTCTTTTTTTCTTTTTAATATTTTGAAATTCTTCTTGTTTGATTTTTGGATATATTATAACCTTTTTTTTTCTTTATCATTTGTTATGGAGTGTTTTTTTGTAAATTCAAGGTGATTTAAGAAAAATTGGCTTGTCTAGAAATCAATTTTTCTACATAACCTCAACCAATAATATAAGACGTACGTGTCTCTTAGTTTCATTTTTGTTGGGTTTTTTGTTTTTATTTTTTATTTTAAGAACAAGTGTAGATTTTTTTTTAGTCCTTTGTTGTGCGATATCTTTTTAGTTGACATTTTTAGTTTAGATTAATATTTTAGTTTGCATTTTTTGCATTATAGGTTTTTTTTGAAATTATAATTTTTTTTTTCATTTGTTGTGCAATGATTTTTTACGAAATATTTTTAATTTAGATATATTATTTTTTAGCTTGCTTTCATTTTGTATTATAGATTGTTTTTTGAAACTTAGGGTTTTCTTTTTGGCCCTTTGTTGTGTGCAATGTTTTTTATGAGACATTTTTAATTTAAATTTATAATCTTTTTAGCTTGCTGCTTGCATTATAGGCTGTAATGAAATTTTAAGTTTCTTCTCTCTCTTTTTTTTTTTTTTTCTTTTTCTCATCCTTCAATGTGCGATTTCTTTTTATACTCATTTTTTGTTGTGTAATGTCTTTTTAGGAGACATTTTTAATTTAAATTTATTCTTTAAAAATAAGTTTTGTTCGATGAGCATTTTTTCATTATTAATTGTTGTGGAATTTTGAGTTTCTTTTTTTTTTGGTCATTTGTTGTGTGATGACAAATGAGACATTTTTAATTTAGATTGAATATTTTTTAGCCGCTTGCATTGTGTATTATGTATTTGTTGTGCTTATGTATATTTTGGATACAATTTTAATTTTAATTTATTATCATTTAGTATGCATTTTGCATTATGTGGATTGTTCTATTTTGACTTTCTACTTTTTCTTTTTCTGGTCATTTGTTTGTATGATGTCTATACAAGGCATTTATTCTTTTAGCTTTGGTATTATTAGAGATTGTTTTGATATTTTTACTTTTGGTATTCTCTGTTTTTTCTTTTCTTTTGTTAGTTGGTGATATTTTTTCTCTTCGAACAAATGTGGAATTTATTTTCTTCCTATGTAGTTGCATTTTCTCTATGATGTCGTTTAAATTCTTTGAAACTTTATTGTGTATGATTATTCAGAGCTTCCCCTGTTTCTCTCTTTTGTGTTGTTTCCTTTTTCTTATTTAATGTAAAATTCTTTGGTTTAGTTCTATTGTTATTGATGTTTTGGGTGTTCATAAGTTCTTTGGTGTATGTCTGTTTTGATATAATTTTCTTTGTTCAACATAGCAATATTATTTTGAGCAGATCTATTGGTTTTTTCTTCTTCTTCTTTTCATTCTGAGGTTTTTTTTCTCTTTAATCGTGTGAGTTTCATTTTTATTTCTTTTTTGTGCCTTTTAATTCTACTCATCGCTTAATTTCATTGACAGTTTTGAATATTTTTAATTATAGATTTTTTTTGAAAATTTTCATACTACTGGTTAAGGGCTCCACAACCATTCCTCACTTGGGGAAGTCGATGCTAAAGAATCCTCCTTTGTCCTCCTTGGAGCATTTTGGGTTATAATTTCATTAAATTACTATTGGTCATCCTCACCCAAACCAACTTTCTTTTTTGTCCTCCACAACCATTAGTATGCATTTTGGATTATAAATACACACAACCCAAACCAACTTTCTTTTTTGATTTCTGATTTATATTATAACTTTTTTTCCTTTATCATTTATTATGGATTCTTTTTAAGTTTGAGGTGATTTAAGAAAAATTGGTTGTCCGGAAATCAATGGAAGTGTGTCTTCTAGTTTTATTCTTGTTGGTTATTTCTTTTTTATTTTCTTACTAAATCTTTCTCATTTTGTTATAACATTATTATTGAATAATCATCATTATATTTATTTCTTGTTAGTACGGTAGATTTTTTTTCTCAAGTCCTTTGCTTTGATGTCTTGTTATGATTTTTAGTTTAGATTTATTATCTTTTAGTTTGATTTTTGCATTATGTGGATTGTTTTGAAATTTTGATTTTTTCTTTTTCATTTGTTGTGAATGATTTTTTATGAGATATTTTTTTATTTAAATTTATTATTTTTTAGCTTGCTCGCATGTATCAAATTGTTTTGAACTTTGTTGTGCGATGTCTTTTTACGATACATTTTTAATTTAGATTATTATTTTTTTGTTTGAGTATTATTCATTATTTTTTGAAATTTAGGGTTTTTTTTTTCTTTTTTATCCTTTGTTGTGTGCGATGTCTTTTATGAAACAATTTTAATTTAGATTTATTATCTTTTTTAGTTTGTCACCGCTTTGCTAGATTGTTAAAAAAATTAGAGTTTCTGCTTTTTTTTCTTTGTTGTGTTGTTTATGAAACATTTTTAGTTTAGGTTCATTATTTTTTAGCTTGCTTGTATTTTTATAGATCCTTTGTTGCATTGTCTTTTTTGGAAACATTTTAATTTAATTTTATTATCTTTAAAAATAAACTATGTGCCATAGCATTTTTGCATTATTTGATTGTTGTCGAATTTTGACTTTTTTTTTGTCATTTGTCAATAATTGAGACTTATTGTTTTTTTAGGGCATTTTGTATTATGAATTATTTTTCTTTTCTTTTTTTAAATTTGAGTTTCTTCTTTTTCTTTTTAAGTCTTTTGTTGTGCTACGTATGTTTATGAGATATTTTAAATTTAGATTGTAATCTTTTTAGTTTTCTTGGAGTATTATTGATTGTTTTGAAAATTTGAGTTTTTTTCCTTCTTCTGGTCATTACTATGCGATGTCTTTTTATTTGACATTTTTAATTTAGATTTATTATTTTACCGTGCAGTATTAGAGATGGTTTTGAAATTTGGAGTTTGTTTTTTATATTTTTACTTTTGGAACTGTTTTTTCTTTTCTAATTTTCTTTCTTTTATTTTGTTAGTTGGTCATATTTTTTTTTTGAACAAAATGTGGAATTTATTTTCTTTGTACGTAGTTGCCTTTTCTTAGTGATGACATTTAAATTCACTACAAGAAATCGAGCCATTTTCGATGTCAAAAAGGGTGTTGGCAAAATGTACGTCGGGATGGTCCATCATTTTAAACAAAGCTATGCACTGTTGACGGAGAAATTCATTCTCGACGTCTACGTTTAGACGTCATGAATGATCCACCAATCCTCGACGACAACATTCACGGCGTTGATGAAAGAAATATTATTACTTTAGTTTTTAATTTTCCCCGACGCCATGCTAAGATGTCGGGAATGTGTAATGGGCTAGGGTGGCCCCATTTCGCCTTACCAACCCCAGGGAAACTCTAAATAC
>JBBPDI010069936.1:15000-17184 GCA_037974545.1 Cucumis variabilis
GGCTATATTCCCGAATTCATATCAAAGACTTTGATTAACGCGTTGGTACGCCACTTCCATTGCCAAGAAAAAGAGAAATGACGACTGCCACTGGGCATCAACCCTTAGTACGCTTTCTTAAGAATCCAGGATAATTCATAACTCTGCTCTTCCTCTTTCTTCTTCAGAATAGTCAAGAAGCAGAGACTGGGATATGGATGCGGATCCAACTAAAGATCTGTTCTTTAGCCTTCTTTCTCTTCCGAAAGACTAAAGAATACCTTTCTTTTTTTTTGATTTTTTTTCTCTCAACACAATATTCTTTCCGCCTTTTTTTCAACGGAAAAAGAAAATTGCATTTCCTTGATTCGGGACCCGTGGGGTCTTGACCTCCTCTTGTCGAGCCTAAGAAAAGTGGTTTACTTGTATCTACGAATGAAAGAAATTCAAGAAGGTGGTTCGTCTAGCGACAACAGGCTCATCAACTAAAGCAGAAACTACAAAGTAAGGATTCCACAGCCAGGTTAGCGGCCCTACCTTATTATGCTTTATTCCCGGAAAGGTCTGGTCTTCTTCTCCTTCAATGCCAGTATGAGATTATTCAGTTATATTATATACCAAGTCTCGATTTACCAGCTCAAAAGCAAGAAAATCTTCCCTTGCTAGAGTTTCCACTTCAATGGATGTCAAGTAGAAAGGGGACGGATTCCCATCCTATTCATACCGCCTCAATGAACAAGGGAACAAAGGTTTGAGTCATTTCACTTCGCAATATTCTTTATCCTTAAATTTTCATTCCGCTGAAATCAAAGAATCCTTAAAATAGGCTTGATGGTAGAATGGAATAAGTAGCGATTCCTATGAGTCAACGCTCAGTCACTTCCTGAAATAGGCGCCTAGGCCCTCCCAGGCAAAGAAAATGAGGACTTACCAGTTTGAGCTATGTCTTTTGTTGTCAAATCCCAGACCCCTTGAAGTAGCTGGCATTGTATTCAGTCTTCTTTCCATACACTGATCAGATCTTGAACTGAGAGTTCGTATTCCAATCATAAGAAATGTCAGACCAATATAGACTTCTCTCGACAGATCAAGCAAAATAAGAAGCGAGGAGACTTGATGTGACTGGATTCTTTGGCCTCTCCTCCTCCTTTTCTAAGCCGAACCCTGGCTTTTGAGAGTCAAATACCGTATCAACGAAGCCCCACTACACGGTGCAAAGGAGCTTTACCTAGTTATATTAGTCGAGAAAAAGAGCTTGACCCCCTGAGTCAAGTTTGTAATAGTCTTTGAAAGAAGAAATGAAATGGATCTAAATCAATATATAAAGAATCTAAGCAATATTCCTTGCATCTCCTTCTCAAATTCTTTGAGCCTTTCCTCTAAATAAAAGGACTATTTACCCGCCCAAGGATAATTAGTAATATATTATTGTTAACTAATACCAAAATTAAAAATGAAAAGATTGTATGCATTGCCTGAGTAGGGAGGCTTGAAGGTCTTGCATGATCTTGCTTTGTTGAAGCATCCATTTGAATCCCATTCCAAATATCAGACACATCCATTTCTTCCTTCTAAACAAACATATAATTACTATTGTTAATCTTAATTTCTCTACATTGATCTTCAATTTATATTGCCATTATTTAATAAATTTATATATGCATGGTAACATATGTAAATTACCAAACGTTTACCCTTAAAGGAGCTTGATAGTGGTTGTGCCCCATGAAGATCTCACTAAGAACATCAAAACAATTTTGGTAATGTTCACCACCAGTATCTTCAAATGCAATGGTGTCATCAGCTGCTGCTTTGCCTTCTTCTTTTGATGACACTAAAAAAGAACCATTTTCCTCCATATTTTTGTTAAAGACCACTGGTAAATTTTTTTGCTTACCTTCAAAATTCTCAGCAAATGCCTCATTATCTTGACCTAACAAAATAATTTGATCCTCTCCAGTCGCCGTCATTCCCGTTCCATCACTTAAACACTTAGGGTTTTCATTCTCCATTGGTGTAATATTTTGATCGTTTTGAGTTGAACTCGTGATGGAGTTCATGTTGCTAGGGAAGTTAGGTTTGTTGAGAATCAAAAGATCGCTCGAGTGGTTTTGATTCCCAAGATAGAGCAAAGAATGTCCTTCAAGATTAGGGTTAGGACATTGGAAGTTCAAAGGAGTCATTAGATGTAGTTTATTTTGAAGG
>JBBPDI010069949.1:0-17182 GCA_037974545.1 Cucumis variabilis
AGGATTCCAGTGAAAAGAAACATGAAGAGAATGCTTGAGTGTACAACAAAATGATAATTTGGGCAAAAAGATAACCTAAGTTGTTTCCGATTCCAGAGTGTGAAAATGTTATTCTATGTTTTGAAGGGAACGGTGGAGGAGAATTTGAACCGGAGGTGGGGGTCGTTACTTCCTGGAGAAAGGAAGCGAGAAAGAGGCGCGAACCTTTGCGCGTTCTAACAACAATTTTTTTTAATAATAAAAAATAATAGATAAACAAATAAAACTTTTAAATTCAGAGGTGTAAATGGTTGATGTCCGAAATGTTGAGTCAAACTTTTAAATAATAGATAAACAAAATTTCCTACGGTTTCCCTAAGTGCAAGCGAAAGAGCAAGTTTACCTGGATGATCCAGAGACGAACACATGGAATTATTTACAGACGTTAATTCTAGGATCCACTTATCGTTTAGGCGAATTGAACGAATTACATAATAACAAATGTAAGACTTGCTATCTGCATAGCGACAATTTGTAAAGTGAGGCTCGGAAGAAGGTGTAATGATACAAATTAACTTGTCTCAAATAAATGAAGGAAGGAATGACTACGTGTTATCGCACAACTAAATAATATGATAAGCTTAATGTGACGTAACTCACTAAACTATCTTTATGATTAAGGTCTGCTTCTCTCAAAGTCATTATATGCCACACATGGTCGCTTTTAGAGAACCATATGACTAAATACGACTTTGTGAGTTATATTTAGAAGGATTCACTTATATATAACCCATATAGGCTTCCACGATTAAGGATTGTTACCTCTTAGTACCACTGTCCACACTTTCTCTCCTTTCGGGATGCAAATATTAGGAATGACCTCGTGAGGAAAGGTAGAAATCTTCCTCGCTCGCGTTAATTAGGTTCTAGCTACTTTTTCTTTCTGGTAGTTGGCAACTAACATTGGCTCAATGATACAATTAGCTCAACTAACGTGATATAGCTTATAAGTAATTCTTCTTATCAAGAACTTATCATCTCCTTAAGCTACAACGAATACACTAACAGATAGAAACTATAGAGATGATGGACTGAGATGTTATGTGTGTTCAAAGAAATACAAAGAATGTAGGTCGTAGGCCAATATACAATATGTGCAACACACAATGTAAAGAATGTAACTTAAAAAGGGGCAGGGGTATGGACTAATGTTATAAGTTAGAAGACCAGAAGGAATAATCTTCTTCTTCTTTATCCCGGCTACAAGCTCTCTAATGGTCCATCCAGACCTGGTTTCTAGGTGAGGACGAAGTGGTTGTATAGGTTGTTTTTCGATGGGAAACTTCTATTCCTCTGAGTGTGTCAGCGCTGACATCTAGTCCTGTGAAGTTACATCACTTCAACTACCATCCTTGTCATCTAATGAGCTTTGCTCGTGTGATGTCGTGGTTCCTTGTCTGAGGTTTTTAATCGCCAAGCTAGTTCCCTTTGTGTAGCCTTTGCGCGAGATGTCCTGTAATTTACTCCTTTCTTCTTTTTTCACTCATCTACGTTTAGACATGATAATCACGTAAAACAGGCATGACACTTATGTCGTTGTATTTCTAAATATTTATGAATTTATAACATGAATCATGAGTTATGATCATCTTCTCATGCGTTTTGACCTCATTATTCTAATAAAAGGGCTATAATAATGGACATTTATGTGCGTTATCAGTACATGTCATGTTGTCAATATAGCAGAAGTCAACAACAATTATTCATCTTCTGAAGAAGACAATTCAAATGATAAAGCAAAGAGCTTATGTCTTTGATTGTATCAAGCCTTCAACTACTTGATCTAGTATTTTAAAGATTGAGTATGGCCACGAAAGAAGAAGAAAACCAATGTTTATAGTCTACTTTTACTCAAACTTTAGCTTTCAAAAGGCTAAGTATCTCCACATCAAAGAAAGATCGACCTTCAACATCTGCTTTTGATCGTCTAAAGATGAAAAATGATCAACATGAAAGAGAGATAAAAACTTTGAAGGCAAAACCATTTCATGAAGAAAACAATGACAGTAAGATTCTCAGTCGTGTCCCATCACGCATGAAGAGGAAGGTTTCTGTTGACATAAATACAGAAGGTTCCTTGACCGTGAAGCCAAGATTCTCTAATCCTACAAACAAAGGAGATGAACAAATCCTTGATAAAAATAAGGGTTGCTAAATATACAACGCTCCTTATCGTAAGACCCTAAACCACATGGTGCTCCTAACCCACAAGAGCTTAAAAGGTGAATTAAAAAAACAGAAAGAAAAAATTGAACTACGTTATGACTTGATCTCTATGTTATAAAAAGGGTATGAAGACAACTTACAGTTTACATTAAGTTCAGTTGCACGCACGCAAAAAAAAAAAAACTTCATTATGATCTTATAGTAAAGAATATGTAAGCATCATAAAATGAAATTCAGGAGTAGTCACACCAGAATAAGAAAAAAAAAATCATTATCATTCAACTAAAATCATGCATTTACAAGAATTGCAACAAAAAAAAAAAAGAATGAAACAAAAGGAAGGGGGCAAAGTCAAAACTCTCACTTGAAGTTCTTAAATTCTTTGCATAAAGCATTCATACCTTTATAAACTGTAGCTAAGATCTCGGTGGCTTCTTCGGTGATAACAGGGATGTTTAATGGTCTACCCTCATAAGCTAGCTATTCAAATATTCTTCAAGGGGAGTCAGGTCATTTGTGTGGATCTTCACAATTTCTGAAAGGATCGTTCTTATTCTTAAACTAAGTCTTGAGATATTAATGTTCGAAAACTTCGTCTTCCTTAAGACTCAAAAGCTTCATCGATTCTTCTTCATACTCACGTTAGAGGGCTTTGTCTTCCTCAAGCTCAAATGCTTCATTGTTGCTTCCTCAAGCTCAAACGCTTCACCGTTGCTTCCTCAAGCTCAAACATTTTACCATTGCTTTCTCAAGCTCAATGCTTCACCGTTTCTTCTTCAAGCTTAAATGCTTCGCCATTGCTTCTTTAAGCTCAAGTTCGAAGGCTTTAGGCTTTATTAATTCGGCGAGCTCTGCCTTTTCTCCAATATGTTATGGCCATCTATCTAAGAAGATCATCATCTTCCATGTTGCAATCAAGAGGATCATCATCTTCATCTTCATCCTCTCCCATATATTGCAGCCAAGAGAATCTTCATCTTTAATGTGTTGCGACCACAACCGAGAGAATTTTCATCATCTTCCATGTGTTGCAACTGCAATCGAGAGGATCTTCATCATCTCCAATATGTTGTGGCCAAAGCCAAAAGGCTCGTAATCTTTATCCTCAATGTGTTGCAGCCAAGAGGATCATCATCTTCATCTTTAATGTGTTTCAGCCGAGAGGATCTCCATCTTTATCTTCTTCCATGTGTGAGAAGATCTTCATCTTCATCATTGATATCTTCAATGTGTTGCAGCCAAGAGGATCTTCATCTCTATCTCTTCCATGTGTTGCAGCTGAGAGCATCTTCATCTTCTCCCATGTGTTACAGCCGAGAGAGGATCATCATCTTCATCTTCAATATGTTACAGCCAAAAGGATTATTATCGTCATCTTCATTTTCAATGTGTATTAGCCAAAAGGATCATCATCTCCATCTTCATCTTCATTTTCAATGTGTTGTAGCCAAAAGGATCATCGTCTCCATCTTCTCCCATGCATGTGTTGATGCCAAGAGAATCTTCATCTTCAATATGTTGCAGCCATAAAGCAGTAGGCGTCATAATAGTGTTGTAGCCACGAATCAGTAGGCATCATGATAGAGATACATCCACAAAGCAGTAGGTGCTATGTAGAGTTGCATCATCTATCATGAACAAATAAAGAAGCAAAACGTTGAAGAGACCAAACCAAGATACATGCTTGCATGGAGCCTTCAAGATAAAGAAAAGAAAAGAAATTGCAAAAATCAAAAGATTGAAAAAAAAATTAGGTTGAAAGAAAAGGTTGAGGACAAATTGGTTAGAAACAAAATGAATGAATGAAAAAAAAAACAAAAAAAAGAAGCAATTGAAAGAAAAAATGGAAAGAAAAAAAAAAAAGAAACGAAAAGAAAGAAAGAAAAAACGAAAATTAAAAGAAAATTTAAAAAAAAATAATTTAAAAAGTAGAAAAAAAGGTAAAGAAAAAAGAAAAGGAAATCCTATCTTCCTTCTTTTTTTTTCGTCCATCAACTGCCCCACCCTCACATCTCTTTTTTTTTTCTTTCTCAAGAGCACAACTGCCACACTCCTTTTTTTTCCCACTATCTCTTTGGCGACTAAAAAAAAGAAAAATAACAGCTCCAACACTCTTTTCTCTCAAATAGGTAAAGAATCAATTCCATCATTGGTCATTTTCTTTCTCCCAAACATGAAGGGAAAAAAAAGTTGGAGGATCCAAATACATAAGCAATGGTGATAAGAAACTCAGGAACTCTGCCGTGATTTTTGTTCTGAACTTTCTTTTCAATTTATAAAGTAGGAAAGGTATCAAATCTCCAACTTCTCAACAAACTTGTTAAGATGAAGTTAGGAGTTGAGATTGAGTGTTTAGATTAGTTCCTAATTTTTTTCTTTATTTAAAAAAAAGAAAAAGAAAATAAAAAATAGATTAATTTTTTTATAAAAATCTTTAAGAAAAAATTCTCCTAATTAAATTCATGATGGAAGAAAAAAATTGGAGAATTTAAAAGAAAAAATTTCCCAAATCATTTTGTTTGCCTTATGTTGCAAAAAAAAAAAATTAAACTTTATCCCAAATCATAAATTCATTTCAAATTCAAATTAAATATAAAAAAGGCAAACTTTTCAAATTTTATGTTTTAGGGCAATTCGTCGTTAAGTAGCACAAGTTTTGCTAAAAAGATTTTTTTTTGAAAAAATTATAATCAATTTAGGAGATTATGCAAAAAAAAAAAAATCAAAGCTTTGACTTAAATTCATATTTTGATGAGTTGGCAATGTTCCAATTTTATCAATTTTAAGTCTAAATTCTCCCATTAAATTCATGGGTAAAAAAAACTTCTTGGCTATATTCTAAATGATTTTTATAAAAAAAAATGTGAATTAAAATCAAAATTCACTACAAAATTGACATTGGGTTGTATTCCAAAGTTCATTTTAATCAAACTAATGTCTAAATGCATAATGTGATTAATTTGACATATTAACTGGAGTCAAAGTCAAGAAAAAATCTATTGTATTTTTGGGTTCAGCTTATCGTTTTTTAGATTCACCCACTCGTCACGTGCACCAATCTTGAAAAGGGGACATTTGTTGAGCAATAAATTTTGGTCAATTAAATTTTGTCATGTCATCATAATAAACAGTGTGATAATTATAAATTGATTGGGTTTGGGTAATTAAGTTTTATCCTACCCAACCCAATTCAAATCTTAGATATGAAAATTGGGCAAAAAAGGATAATGGGCCAAGCCGAAGTCCAACAAGCGAATGAGTCCAAGCCCAAGCTCAGCAGGCAAATGGACCCAAGCCCCACCTAAAACCCATGGAAATTTTCTATAAATAGAGACCTTCTAATTCATTTTGGAGATTTTTGGTTGAAGGAAGAATTGAAGCTTTGAAGAACTAAAGTTCTGAAGAATTGAAGATTCAAACTTCTAAAAAGCTCTCAAAACGCACAAGTTCTTAACATCGAGATCAACATCTTCTGAAAGATTGAAGACTTAAAAGATTAAACTTTCCTTGGATTCTAGAAGATCAAAGCTCAAATAAACTTGCAACTACAACTTCCTGAAGACCGAAGGTCAAGAAGTTCTAAGTTGTAATTTGTATTCAAGAGAAATCATCAAAAGAGTAAATACTAGAGATTATATCCACTACATAATTCAATATACAGAGTTCAATTCCACGAATTACATTTCTTCGGAAATCTCATGTGAACAGAGTGATTCTTAGATAATTGCCCAAATTAGTTGTGTAAAGGGACACTTGCAAAAATGGCAAAATAAGTTTTAATAATTAGGTCCATAGCACACACACTTTATTATTTGCGAAAATGGAAAAAATGAAGCTCAGCCCACACATCAAGAGCTAAAATGTCACAAATGCCCTCGTTATTAATATATGTTTCATATACCTTATACACGTCTGATACACCCAATACCCTTTGATACACCTGATACATTTTATTGATACACTTGATGCATCCGATACTCTTTGATACACTCGATACCTTTTGATACACACCTGAAACATCTTGATACACATTATAATACTCCTCGTTACACTTGATTCTTCTTGATACACTTGATACCCTTTAGGCCTTGATAGTTTGATACACTTAAAAGACTTCACTTATAAGTTTAATACACCACTAATAAACGTATCAAAAGACTTCACTTATAAGTTTGATACATTGTTAATAAACTTGTTGTGCTTCATTGGAACACTAAACAAATTTGATACGTTTGATGTACATGATATGTTTGATACATCTGATGCACTATAGATACATTTAGTATTCTTCACTTATACAATTGGTTGATTAAATGCACTTGATATGCTTGATATCCTACTTATACACTTGATATACTATTGATATACACTTGTAGACTTTATTTATATACTTGATAATGATTCACTTTATTGATATGCTTTAACAATATATTGTTGATATATTTGATAATGATACACTGAGTTACATCATTCATATACTTAATAATACTCTAATGAATTGTATAAAATTTAAAAAATTGAAAATCACGTAGTAAGTATATTAACCAACTAATACATATAATATGAGTGTCTCATAACACTGGTATACAAAACTGAGACAAAGTAAAACCAAAAAAAAAATTAATGTAAAAAAATAAAACAAAATCATTTGAAATCAGATTCAACTCAAAATACATATCGAAAAAAGTAAAAAAAAAATCACAAATGAAGCTAAATTACTCCGATCAACAATCATTATATTTCATATTACAATTATGGTACTATTGATATTCTAAAATTAAGATTAAGACAGAAAGAATAAATAATTTTTCTAGTATAAAAATAAACAAATAATTAGGGTCTTAAAGAGTGGAAAAATAAATAAAGAGTAGGGTATTAAAAAGAGGGGAGAGAAATAAGTTAATGAAGGGTAGTTTAGGAATAATAACAAATTGAAGTTGGAGAAATAAAAATTTTGCCATATATGCAAAATTCTAAAACAATGTGCTATAATTGGTATATCATATTCTCAGAATGCTACCCTATGCAATTTTTCTTATGTAAATCATACAAGTAATAAATAAATTTAAGATTTAATAAACTAGATATTTTCAAAATTCAACTAAATCAAAACAGATACTATATCTAATCGAGATTTTAAAATTAAAAAATAAAGAAAAATGTGTTCGTATCCTGAATTTAATTCTCCATTCGTTAGGTTAGAATCTCATAACAAACAGATAAATTTTTCAACAAAATGCACTTTTGGTTCTCAATATTTGATGTTTGTGTCTATTTGATCCCTAAAATTTAAAAAAAGACACTTAGTTCCTAAAGTTTGAAAAATGCTTCTAAAATATTCCTAAGCTAATTTTATCGATAGTGGACTAAAAGAAAAGTGAAGTGACACATTGAATTGGCAAACTTTAAATGAAGTGGATTTTTTACTAATTAAATATTCTCGTTCTTCTCTACCAAATTTCTCTCTCCTCTCATCATTCATCTTTCTATAACATGGAGAAGAAGCTATCCCTCACATACATGCCCAAAAGACCCTTCTTCATTGTAAACCCGATATTTTTCTTAGTCTATTTTATTTTATTCTTTTTATGTAAAATGAATAAAAGAAAAATGGAAATTAAGTGTATATATATATACACTTAATTTCGGGTTTACAAATATATGTTTATTGGTTTTATTAAGTAAAATAAAGACAAAACAAAAGAAAGGAGGAAGGAGGAAATACATTCGGTGCAATTTGTCATGTTATAAACCTATTCACCGCCAATGTTGTTTCAATTCATTTCTTCACCATTTCTGCAACAAAAATGTGGCCAATCTAACCTTTCGCTCCTCAGGACAATTCATCACGTCAAAACATTTTTCGAGCATATTCAACCAAATCTCTGCATCAACTGGATTTGTGGAACCTTTAAACACTGTGGCCCCTAACTTCTTCAGTCGTTCAATGGGAACAGGGTTAAAGTTTACTACATCATTTCATCCTCAGACAGATGGTTAGTCTGAGAGGACCATCCAAACTTTAGAGGACATGTTAAGAGCATGTGTGCTTCAATTTAAGGAAAGTTGGGATACCCACTTGCTACTTATGGAGTTTGCTTATAATAATAATAGCTACCAGCCTAGTATTGGTATGGCACCATATGAGGCCTGAGTTGGTTCAAATTACAACAAACAATATTAAGCTAATCAAAGAAAACCTGAGAATTGTACGCCCTAGACCTAGGATTCAGACCAGGATTTGGAATTTGAATCTCCGACATTCCCCTGCGACCTGGTGACATCATCTTTACTATCCTTAAAGACTTATTAGAGTGAAAGTTATCTCCACAAACCTGGTCATCCAACATAGAATTACTCCAAGCTAAGCACGCTTAACTTTGAAGTTCTTATAATCGAGCCACCGAAAAGAAAGGTACACCTTGTTGGTATAGGTATTAACTTTTAATTCTTTTAAGTATTTCTTAACATTACTTTCATGTCCTCAGGATCCCTCTCATTCAGATGTGGTATCGGTTCATTCATGTCTCCCTTCTAATCTCGGACATTACAAGAATAGCCCAATATCGACAGAAAAGTTATACGGACAGGCAATGAAAAAACTTAAGATTCCAAGTTGGAGATCAAGTTTTCTTGAAGTTATCTCCATGGCGAAGTGTTATTTGTTTTGGAAGGAAAGGTAAGTTAAGTCCTAGATATATTGGGTCGTATCAGATAACAGAACGAATGGGACCAGCAACGTATAGACTTGAGTTGCCAATAGAACTTGCTCGAATACATGATGTTTTTCATGTATCCATGTTAAGAAAATATATACCAGACCCATCACATGTGTTGCAAGAGCAACCAGTTAAATTGAAAGAAGATTTGAGTTATGATGAAGAACCAGTTCAGATTCTAGACAAAAAGAAGCAAGTTTTGAGAAATAAGACGATTCCACTCATAAAAATTTTATGGAGACATCACAGAGTAGAGGAGGCAACTTGAGAACCGAAGAAGAGATACCTGATACTTTTCAATTAAGGACATCTAAATTTCGAGGACGAAATTTTCCAAGGAGAAGGTAAGTTGTAAACCAGATATTTTTCTTGGTCTATTTTATTTTATTCTTTTTACGTGAAAGGAATAAAAGAAAAATGGAAATTAAGTGTGTGTGTATATATATATATATATATTTATTGGTTTTATTAAGTAAAATAAAGATAAAAAAAGAAAGGAGTAAGGAGGAAATACATTCGGTGCAATTTGTCATGTTATAAACCAATTCACCGCCAATGTTGTTTCAATTCATTTCTTCACCATTTCTGCATCAAATTTCAGAGAGACTTCAAAGGGAAGAAGGCTGAGAGAGGAAGAAGAAGGAGCTCAAGAAGTGTTGGTTGAAGAACACAAGGAGTTTGCAAGATCAACTTCTCTACAGTTCACTAAGCACATCTTTGGTTTTTTATTCATTCTGAGCTACACAAAAATAATTAAGAGGTGAGGTTTAAATTTACTGAAATCTAATTCATTTTAAAACAAATGTTATGAAGAAAGCTTGAGCAAATTATGATGTTCATTGGATGAATTTTAACAAAGAAAACAGGGCAGGTGGTTTTCTCGTGAATTCAGAAGATCTCTGGGTTTTTTTTATTTCAGGATGTACAAGTAGAGTTAGGATCTCTATTTGGTATGGTTGGAAATATTATTCAATTTACTACAACTTTTCTGAAGAAACCATGAACCAAAAACGACTAAAAATAAGTTAAATTGCAAGGACAAGTTAAATGGGTCGTTGTATACGCGATTGATGGAGTGGTTCAGTTTCGAGGGCTACCTGATATTATACACAAGGAATCATATTTATATGTCTTGAGGTAAGTTTTAGAGGACCTCAAAATGAATATTTTGACATAAAGAAATCTTATTTTGGTTAAGTAGTGGAAGAGTTATGATTATTTGAATTTTGTGTTGCGAATGTGGAAAATTTTGAGAAATATGTAGAGTATGTATTACTTTTTTTAAGGATAGACTTCTTTAGAAATATCCTTAGTGAGCTATGTCAAGCATAATATTTGAAGATCATAATATTTAGGTTTTTAATACTCGGTTTTGGTTGTTTGACGGGTCAAGAGGAAATATGTCAGATTTACACATTGGGAAACTAGTCTTAGACTGTGTGACCAAAACCAGTTTTGAAAATACTTTTTTTTTTCTCCTAATTATTAAGTATGATTGATTGATCTACACATTTATTTACAAACTTTGAAAATCATTTGAATTCCAATATTATTTTCAATCATGAGTTACCAAATTTTGTTTTAAGAACTACAGCTTTTCACGAACAATCTAAGTAAGTTTGAGCTTTACGAAAGATAAAGATAGCAGGCATGTTTTAATGTTTTCGTATGATTTTTCTGATGTTTCTATTAGCTACATGACTAAGGTGTTGAGCCCGAGGCTATATGATACCGTGTGCACACAGGTTAGATTCCGTTGTTGATGTTGAGTGTACTCCGTAACAACGATGTTGTCATGGTTGCTGGACGAGCCCCACTACGACAAAGATGATGGAAGTGCTGGACAGATCCCACTACATCGTAGAGTTTGTAAACGTTGTTATACTGGGTATGCCCTACACAACGTAGATTTATCGTGTTAGTTAAAATATTTTGATATACTTGATATGTCTTGCTAGATTTCAATAACGTATATATTGAGTATTTGAGGAAGCTATTCTTACTATTATATGTCTATGTTCACGACTTGTATAAATAGATTTATATGTGTAAACATTCACGTGTTCTTACCTATAAATTTCTAGTTTTAAACTAAGTCACTCACTGAGCTTCATAGCTTATCCCTTCCAAATTGTTTTACCCACTTTTCAGGTAGAGATCGAGTTTTCGGTGCCTGATAGACTATCTTAGTCTGCTGAAGCTCTGATATCGATTGTCAGTACATGGTTAGAGTTGTGCATAGAGTCTGTTGTGTTATGATGTATATATTTTAATATGATATAGATACTCTACATTTTATGTAAACTTTAGGAGTTGTGGTTGTATAAACCTTTGTTGGTTATATTTTGGTTAAGGTGTCACCAGGTTTACTCGTGAAATCAGTTATTTTTGGGCTACACTTCATGTATGTATAGGATTAGAATAGGATCCGTTGTGTTATGTTGCATGTACAATAGTTTATTAGCAAGTTTATCACGACAAAGTTTTCAGCAGAGTTGACAGATACAGGTAGAGAAAAGCATTGTTTGTCGGCTTCGCGCCATCTTTCAGTCAAAGCTAGCAGGTAGTCCGGGAGGGGGTGTGACATTCATGTACACCCAACATTAAGAAAATGACTAATTAAAAGACATGAAAAGAACAAAAGAACAAAAAAAAATCTGGGAGAACAAACAACTAAGATATGGAAAAAGAATTTTGAAGAACTTGACAAGGTGGTGGTTTTTGCTTCTCAAACCAAAAATAAAGAAATGGGTTTTTTTGCTAAGCCCAACCACTTTCAATTTTTTTCTTTTATTATTTTATTTTATTTTATCTTTCAAGACTTTATCTTGCAAAAAATTATCGACTTAAATTTTAAACCCTAATCCATATTGCACCATTAAGCCTAATCAGATTCAAAATCGAGACACTTAACTATGATTCAAATTAAAACTTAGTCAATGTCTTAAGACATGTTTCCATCTTTCTCAGTTTTCTTTTTCTGAAATTGACACATTTTTCAGATTTTGGTTACAATTTGTGGAGAGTTTGAATTTCAAAGATCAAGATGTCTACATAGAAGCCATGAAAAATAAGGAATATGAGGAGAATGGTCTGGAAACGTGAAATCAGAAGAAAGAAATAAATAGTTAGAGAGAAAAAAAAATCCACCTAAAATTAAAAAGAAAATAAAATAATTAAAAATTACACCTCATTTAGAATTTGCCAACTCAAATTTCACTTTTCCGGTAGTTAACTAACTCTAAAATTAACTTAGGGACTACGCAGAAGAATTTTTTAAACCTCAAAGATAAAAGTCTCTTTTTAAATTTAAATCAAACCTCGAGGACTTGCCCCAAATCATTTTAATAATTTCGGCTACTTTCTTTATGTTGAATAAATCACTATAATTATGAAATAATGATATTCAATCAATATAATATACATAAGCAACAGAGTAGAACGAGAATATTTTGAAAATATAGCATGTGCAGGACACACTTTTGTGAAAAAAAAAAAAAAACTTATTAACCCAAAATTTTCTTAAAACCTCAACCGTCTCCTTAATTTAATAAATTACACAATATTTTTTGTAGGGGTGTAATTGAGCTAGATCGGGTCGATTTTCCTTCAAACTCGACCCGACCTAACTCGAATTCAGGTCGAGTCGGGTTTTTTTCCTTCTTTCTTTCTTCTCTTCTTCTTTCATAATCTGAACAACATCCCAAAATTTGAAGCAAATTGCATTATAGACATCTACTTCTCAATAAGCAAATTACAAATAATCACAGTCCTGCTCCTACTTTCTAACTAAGTGTTTCAAATAAAAGACCAGTTCATACACATGAAACAAGTACATCGAGCATTTTCTTCTTCATTCAAAACCTTCCATGCAACAACTTTCTCATAAGATACTGCCCTTTCCATGCTTGATAAGCAGACACCCCTTTGAAGCAAAGAAAAGTTCTGAGAAACAAAGGATGAAGACTGGCATCAGTAGCCACAAAAGCAATTGCCATATAAATGTTCTGATAAAAAGAAAGGAGTTCATGATTTATTTTCCCAGCTTACCCAAGTATAACAACATTCCATAGCATGATATTATTGTCTTGGGGAGCACCAATAATGCTAGTAGGTGAATCTTGTTACAACCTCTGATTATGGAGGATAAGCAACTAAAAATTAAAGGAAAAGCAAAGCAACTTACTCAAGGGTAATATTTCAATATTGGTGAATTATCAAGAGCATGCAATATACATCTTTCAAGAAGTCTTAAAAGAGCATCAACCTCATCCCCCAAAAGTTCGATCTGAATCATAAATGCAAATTAATAGTTGTGAGCTCATAAGTTATACCAGACAGTGAGAGAATAACAGGAGAACAAATACCATATTTAGAGAAAACAATAATCCAAGACGTATTTAGAAATTTTATCTACTGAACTATAAAATATAGAATTTCACAACGGTTTACTAATTATGACGCTTCTTCTAGATGTCTTTCAAGCAACCAATCATTTCAAAGTTGATATAGGAAGATTGACTGCCATAGTAATAAAATGATAGTACTCCTCTAATTTCTAAAGAACAGAAGAACCAGAAAATCATTGTCAAAAAGTATACATAAATTACCCATCCTTTTGGCTGCATGGGCAACTTCCAGAAGAGAGAAATCAATATCAAAAAATAGAACTAACAAATTGATTAGCTTGGAAAATTTGCTTTTGTACCTCAACTTCAGCCTTTTGGAGGTCAGAACACCTCTTCTCAAAAACCTCTGCCTGTAGATCAAACCATCCCTTTTCACCATAGAAGCATCCTGGATAAGTGACTTTGTTACAAAACTCAAACTTTTCAACCTGAAAACAAAGCTACATATGAGTGCTTCTTACATATAAATGGCAATTCATCTAAGATAACCATACTAGCAAGCATTGTTCTACAATTTTCTTGAGTGAAGGATGTAGCCATTAAACTACTTTCAGAATCTCCCTCTCCTTCAACATTATCTTCCAATGGATCTACATACTTCTTAAATTTCTCTAAATGTCTTTTTAAATTAGTTGTAGCATTTTTTTTTTGGAATCACAAGCATATGAAGTCCCAGAAGCAGCCTAGGATATTTAGGATCACATCCTTTTACTCTTAGAAAATGTTTCCATACCGATGGGTGGTTTAACCAATTTTCATTTTCCTAACACTGAACTAGAATAACTTTGTTTTGAAGTTTCGTTTACAGAGAATGAAGACATCCTAATAATCATCAAACAAAACACAAAAAAAGAAAAACACAGACAGACAGACAAATTTTAACTAATAATCATCAAAGAAAACAATAAATAAAGCATATCACAACATGTTGTAATCGATTAGATAACAATCATTGACTTATCACTAATTATCAGATTATTTACCGAACATGAACAATAAGTAAAGCAATTTGGCACTGTCCTTTGTTGACCCTTTTATCCAAATCCTCTATGAATAGCATACTTCCTCATACAAATCATGTGCCCATATGTCATTTAAAAGAAGATGGCTAATATTCCATACATTGAACCAGAACCATAAATTCAATGAAACAATCTTTTGAACGTAAATTCTTTTATCAAGTGTTAGAAATATGTACGAAACTTTTATTACCCTAACTAATGGTAGGCTATTATCCTAAACAAAGAAACAGACTAATCCTAAAATTCACATAAAAAAAAGCATGATTAATCATAATATTTACATGAAAAATACTGTAAAATGGTTAAATACCTCAAAAGCTTCAACCGACGCTGAACCCACGAAGATGCAATACAAGGATAATGAAAAAGACCCACGAAGACCCACGTCGGAGGCTAATAAGAAGAAGATACTGATGGAGAATGAGAGAAGATCCACAAATGACAGAGAATGAATGGAGGAGACTCACAAATGCCAAAGAACAAACAACGAAGGAGACCACGAAATACGAATGACAGAAAATACGAATGAAGAGAAGATGGACGACTTCTAATCTTTTCTTTAATTTAACCTAATCGGGTTAACCACACCTAAACCGATTCAATTCGACACTATTGCTCTTTTAAACCGATCCAACCCAAAGCAAACTGACTCGATTCGGTTCGATTTTTTGAACCTTGATTTTTCTTATTTGTTTCCACCCATTTTTATTCTTGTTAATTTTCTTTTATCAAATTGCAATTATATTTAATTATGAAACTCACTTCCACCAAAATTATTTGAAGTGGCTAAAAGTTTTGATTTTTTTTAATGCTTTGAGTTATTGGGCAATAAATGGGCAACCAATAAAAAATGAAATCTTTTAGATTGATTAAAAAATTAATTTTTTAAAAAATTATTTTTATGTAAACACTTTTCATAAATTTTAATTAAAATAAACTTTGGCCAAAGCACCACTTCGAGTAAAAGCTTCGAAGGCCGGTTGACCAAAATGAGGATCCAACCATCTATTTTAAATGGTTGTCGAACACTTTAATTTTTATTAGGATAACTTATTTTCAAAATTAAACACTTAAAAATTTAATCCAAACCTACAAAATGATTTCAAAAGTAAGAATAAAGAAATCTCACAAAGTGGAGAATGGAAAGAGATTAGAGTAACGTAAAATATTACTATATCCCTATACTTTTGTTAATATATTATATTCTAAATCTCCATATGAATAGTTAATCTTTAACTATTCATTTTTCATATGTATTAGCTAGTGTCCAAAAATCAAATGTCATTCTTCTACCACTCCATGTATCTTTCTACACGTTAATCTATTTGTCGTAAATTATGCACTTTTTAGTGTTCATGTAATGTCACCTTATAGTTTAGGAATAAAATCTGTATTGTAAATTAAGAAAACTTCAAGATCAAATGATGAAGATATGTTTGACGGAATAATATTTACATATCTATTATGTTGTTACATATTTTTATAATGTTTTTTTGTCCTTTTGTTACAACAAATAATTTAAACGAAGTGGTTACACGATAAAATAGTTACACGACAAAGTGGTATATTGTTTCATGTTTGTGTTTAATCCAGACCGTATACATGAAATATTATGAGCTAGAGGTAGGTATATATGTGCCTAAATGAACAATCATTTTATTTACCAAAACCTACAACATATCTTTATTGAAGTGATGTATTTTTTCGTGTATGAATCTAATATAGACCACTAGATAAGAAATATCTAGTAATGAAGACATGTTTGAATGAAAAGTCTACAACGCTTATCCCATAAAAATTATCCCGTAGTTACACTAAGAAGTGATATAATAATTTATGTATAAATATAATCCAGAGCATAAATGTAAAAACAACATGATCCAACAACAATATAGATATGCTTCCAAAGTTTCATAAATTCCTATTTTATTTTTCTCTTAAAACAATTTCGATTATTTGAACAAAACAACATACAAGATTTTTTTTATAATTAGAATTGAGAAGTCAAAAAAAAAAAAAAAGAAAGAAAAAAAAAAGAAAAAAGAAAAAAAGTAAAGCGAGAGAGATATAATAAAAAAATCATTTGAAATAAAATACAAAATGGAAAAAATATATGTAAACCGCGCGAAACTACTTCCACTAAATATTGATAATGGGCGAAATGTTTTAGTAGCCATACCGAAACGAAAAAGTGGGCTCGTGAAGCAAGGGCCACCGTCGGATGAGATTCATCGATCAGGTCTGAGATTCCGTTTTTTAACTTCTATTTAGTCTTTTATCTTCAAACTCAAATCAAATCTTCCCTTAATTTTGTGTTTCTTTTGTCAGAATCGATCAACCCATTAATGGAAGATAAAAGTTTGTTGTAATCCACTGTTCGATTTCGAAACAAAAGAGGATAAAACTTGCAGCAAAATGATGTTGCCGATTAATAACCTTGTTCTCTTCGTTTTGATGCGTAGAAATGAATAATACTCACGGGGCAACGAGCTCGGCGGGTAAAATGCAGCAAAGAAATTCTGATTCGTCCACTCCACCCAAGAAATCGAAGAAACCCAAATGTCATATATTTACTCTCCTTTTCCCTGTTTTTGTTTGTTCTGTTCGTGTCAATTGTTATAACTGTTCTTAAGGATCATTCTGTTTCGCATTTTGGATTTTTTTGTATGCGATCTCTTCCTCTCTATGGATAAATCTCTTGAAAGCGTGCCTATGGACCTATGTTCTTATACTTCTTCGTTGTTTCGGTATTTTTTTTTCTTTTGTGAAGTTTATGAGAAGCATTCCTGTGGAGCAAATTTTGGATTGTGCTTCTGGGTCTAAAATG
>JBBPDI010069961.1:0-17166 GCA_037974545.1 Cucumis variabilis
TGGCAAAAAGTGTATACTGCTCGAGTTTATATACTTCGATGACAGTGACTTGTTCCATAGACCAATGTTATCGAAGAATCATTTATGGTTATGAAGTGATATATTTATGGTTCATGTAAACGGGTTGTGAGACATTTTGGAAACAACTTGAATTTTCATGTTAGTTGGGTTGGTAACCCAAATAACCAGAGTTGTATTCTGAATCCAACCCATATTGGATTGTATTATTTTAGGTGAAATAATAGTGTTTATACGTAAGTTTGGAAGACAAACAAATAAGGCCAATATGACTGAGTTTTTCCCCAAACTCCCATCTCATTTTCACATAAACAAAATGGAATGAAAAGTAGATAATAAAGTATAAAACTACTAAAGCAAAGGAAAAATGTCATCCAACAATTCTAAGAACTCAAGGATAAGTTGTACAATCTATAGAATAGTATTGTTCAAGTATGGTCATAAATGTCATCCGAAAGTTCAAAGTGGATAAAAAATATGCACTCACTCAAGAAATTCAGAAACAAAGATATTTTGTCACACCCCCTCTCAGACCACCTACTCTTAGCTCAAGAGACGGTGTAACTGGTCAACAGATATCACCACTTCCCCTAGTGATACCTACTGACCATAAACTTACTCTTAACTACGAACCAATAACACAACGGAACATAAAATACATTCAACCACTAAATAACACAACAGAACTATAGTGTAACCCACACTTACAAGATATAAAATATCACGAGTCTGACATGGACATATATACAAATCAGCAACATCAGTTAAAACTAACAGACTCAAACAAACCACAACCAAAACTCCAAGCTTATGTACAACCTCAAAAACTAACTCAAAACAATACATACCGAAAGGAGACTTAAAACTTGCCACTAACAAATCGGCAAATGGAGTCAAGTACCGATTCCACGATCTCTACCTAGAAAGTTACAAAATATTTCGTGAGCTGAATAGCTCAGTGAGTAGCTAATTAAATAGCTTAAACAAGCTTTAACAAATACTTTGAGTAAAACAATTATAAGGCTTAGAAAATGTTCATTGAACTCAAACATTTCTTAAAGGAAACATTCATCAACAATTTGCTAAAAAAATATCTTTAAAACATTCTCTTTCTTGTTATACTATATACCTCTATGTATAAATTGAGATGAATAAGCTAGGCATGGAAATCCTATTCGTGATACGATACTTATCGGATGAAGAACCTAGGCATCAATAGTGCCCTATCCTATAGATAGCTAGGAGATGAAAAAGCTAGGCATCCGTAGAGGTCCTCATCTCAAACCTAGTCACAAATGGGTGGGCCAACTAGGTATCTACTGAATACCCTCACCATAGGACCTCTGTGCACAGGAACTAAAATACCCTCCATAGAGTTGCTATATGTATCTCATAATAAACTGGTATAAACTTAAAACATTCAAATCATATGTTTATAGAAATCTCATTCAGAAATATCAAATCATGCTTAAACTTGCATACTGAAATATCTTTGCTTGTAAATATACTTTAACAATAATCTTTTACTTTTAAAAGCATTTGTATACTTGTAAGCACATTTTCTAAACTCATTCTTAAAACATAATATTTTACTAAAGCTCAGTAGCAAATACTTTACCTTGGAAGCATGTTTGTAAAACAATTAACTTTAAAAAATTAGGAACTAATTTTAAAACATGTAGAAGTCATGCACAATACTCGATTAGCTTCTCGACCTATAGATTTGCTCAATACCTTCTTGTTCTGAAATTATAGAATTTTATTTTAAATCAATCCCTTAGGGTGTGTTTGAGGGAGAAAAAAAGTTATGGGAGAAAAGGATTATGGTAATCCTAGTGTTATGATAATATGTGTTTGGGGGAATGAATATAAATGGTAATGTTATGATAATATGCGTTTGGGGAGGATTATGTTAATGGATTTGTGATATTTTTTTTATAAAATAAACAATATTAATATATGTATTTATAGTAAATCATATAATTTTTTTAATAAACAATATTAATATATGTAATTATAATAAACCATATTATGAAATGAACGCAAACATATTAGTGCCATTAGTAGTAACTGACGTTAAAATTCGTGTTTGTCCATTAGAAATTTTAGATTGACACCTTGTTGGAAAAAAAAAAGCTTACGAAAGCGTCAAAAACGAAATTGGTTAACCTAATCACATACTTTGAATTTTGGTTTATGGATCTTGAAAATTTATTCAAATCATAATTTTCCTATGTAAATTTTAGAAGCCTCCTTGCAAAAAAGATAGTAAAAAAGATACGATGTGGTTAAGTGGGTCATTTATGGTTCCCTTTAATACCTTATGATATGAGAAGTTTGTAAAATCGATTGTCTATGTGAGAACTTGTGAACGTATTTTCCTTTATATTATACTATTGAACTCATTACACATTTTTATAATCTATATCGTAGTAATGTAGATGTAATAGGATTTTTTTCTTATAAAGTTTTTTTTATTGCACAACCCTAATGTGTATCTTAGTCTCTTAGACCTATATTTACGTTTTACAATTTTATTGATTAAAAAAACTTATTTTTTTAAAATTTATGATTGTACATGAAATTCGTGACGAAATTGAAAAATTGTTCGAAATTTTCAAATATGATGTTTACAAAAATTTGAAGTGTTGAGTTTAGAGACAATATATGGTATGAAAACATTGTTATTTTCTAAAGTATATATATTTTAAAAACTTTCACACAAGTAAAGTTGCTTATGAAATTTAAATACGAAAATAATGAAATCGGGAATTTGTATCTAATGGTAATTTACCTCAGATTTATGCGATGTAAGAAAAACATTCGACCATAAAAGATGTAAAATTACGCACTAGATCAAAAAATGAGAAATAATCATTATAGTACTAAACGATAATTTAAAAAAAACCTTAAAATTGTGTTTGAATTGTTAGGAACATATTACAACAATGAATAAATAAAAAAAAATTATATAAGCGCAACTTTATGAAATTATAGCATAGTACCTTGTGAATGACTTGTTTAATTGGTGCAACTTGAAAATATTAATGACATAAATTAGAAAGGACTCTATGAACAAATTTTGGAAATTAAAAATGTTAATAAAGAATCAAAAGTTGTTTAACGTATTGTTGCCTTACATGATATTTGTCCTTAAAAAATCATAATACCATACGATTAAATATAAGCATAGAAAAGTAATGTAAGGGAAAAGAAGTAGCCTTAGAGTAAAGAAATTCATGCAAAGGCATTCACGAAGTATGACATTGCACTCGAATTTCGTAGTCGAAACAATGTCATCAAAATTAAAGGCTACACTATCTTGTGTATGGAGAATTTCTTCATCATACACATCATTTAAAAGAACGATAGAATGTTGAAGCATATAAACTAAACAGAGGGATAAAAGTGTATGGAACAATATTCTACCAATTCATAAAACAAACAATGAACATGAAACAATGGGCCTAAGTAGAGGGGGATGTGGAAAAATAAGAAATCAGAACAAACAGAGGGGATATGTGGAAAAATAATAAATCAAAACAAATAGAGTCTATTACGAAAAATAATGAATTATAACAAAAACGAAAAAAACAACATCAAAAAGCATAGTTCAGAAGCAAAGATCTATTACAGATTGAGAGGGATGGCAATATAAGCGTCTTTTTTTTTCCCTTTCAAATTGTATACATGGAAGTAAATAAGAACAAGCAATCAAACAAACACCTTAGATGCTTCAGTGAAACGAATTCGAAGACATACATCAAGATAATATCCATTAAATATTTGGTGAAGGGGTCGAAACCAAAGACTATACACATTAAAATTAACAAAATAGTTATGGAAACAGTATTTAAAGAAAATAGAAAATGGATAGGTATTGCGCAAAATTATGTTAAAACAAAATAAGAAGAAGCAAGGATGAGAAGATTAATGCAAATTCATATGAAAAAAGGAAGCACCAATGCTGCAAAGATTAATGCAAATTTGAAAGAAAGAATTATAGTAGGTACAAATTATTTTTGTGTTCATCATCGACTACACATACCTTTCCAAAGGAGCGGCCACCCCTGCCATGCTCTGTCGATGGCCCTACTAGACTCTTTCATTCAACACGTGGTACTTGGGTGTAGCATCTATCACTTGAAGCACCGTTGGATAGAAACAAAAGCATGACAATGTCAAAATTTAAGCTACAAGGCATCGTCGAAGCGGCAAGGGGAAGTTCGACACTGATTTGTAACAGCAAAGCCCTTAATCGAAACATAGAGAGGATGGATTTGGTTTCGGAGGCAACACACGTGATCGACAACCTGTCAACAAAACCATAGAGACAAAACTTTTTAGTTTTGGAGGCAACGTGCAAACGTAGCTATCAACGAAAACGGAGGGGAAAAGAAATCGGGGACGAAAACAAAACAATGAACATTTGTGTGAAAATACATAATATGAGTGTAGATTTGAAGAGAAAAAATTGAAAAACTCGTTCAATTGTGTATTATAGGAAGAGAAAATGAAAATGAAGCAGAAAAGAACGAAGAATATGTCGTAATGGAGAAGGAAATCCAACGGAATAAAGGAGTAATTATGAAAAAAGTCGGCGGATTACGACTGAAATAGAGAAGGGTTGAGGGGGGCTATGGGAAAGTTCATAGAGGGAAAGAGAGGCAATATAGGGAATTATGGTTGATCCCCACTTATGGTAAACTGAGGCTCAAACAAGGATTGGGCTTTTGACCCAATTCTAATCCCTCATATTCCCCACCCCAAACACACCCTTAAAGTAAAAAATATCCAAATTTAACTCCAAAAACATCAAAATTAGGTGTTATAGCATTGTTAGACGTAAGTCCTGGGTGGCAAGCATGCATATATGTGCACAAACCATTAGGAGGTTTGATCACGTGCTTGCCATGCATGTCGGGCCTTATTGCGTGCTAGGGTGCCACATGCACATATGCACACACTTGCGCGTGCATGGCCTACCGCATAACTTAGCGCGCGCCCTTTGTCGCCTAACTATGTGTTTAACCATCTCACATGACACACCAACGTCTAAATAACCTCTTTTCGCTTACCTTGCCCCCTCACTAAGCTCTTTTAGTCTGAAACTCGGTCAACCTCAGGAACTACCCAAAACACTAAAATTTTCCAAAAATCTACTATCAACTTCAAATGCTTATAACTTTTTAACTAGAACTCATAATGCAAATATTCCTTCTTAAAACTTACTTAGAATTGAGTCAACTACCTTACCTCAAAATCTCAACTTGAAATTCGAAGAATTGAGTTCTCTAACTTCCAAAAACCCAATACTGCTCAGAGTCCTTTGAAATATGACCTTCTTGTGTTCTTCATCTTCAAACTCAAATTTCCTTTGATCTTCTTCATCCGACAGCCTCACGCAAGAAAGTAGACTCACAAAGAAAGCTTCTCCAACTGGAAATTCTCAATTTGGACGAGGAAAAAGAGAGAAATTTAATTCTAAAGTGAATCTATTTATCAATACCTCTGAGAAGTGGATTTTGTCACCTCCTACTTGCATGAAACCAGACTTTGCATGCTAAGGACACTTGGAAACCACTACAGCAATTGTCTAAAACGCCTAAGATCAACCTCAAACGCCAAACCTTTTATTCTCCTGGCCAAAACTAACCTCCAAACACTTGACCGCAAAACTCTTCTTGCCTAGAGCTTACTTGTCCGCACAAGACATCCTCGGTGCCTATGGATTCCTTGCACACAAACCCTTTCTTACATAGACAAGGTCACCTTGTCAAGCTTACTTCCTCGACCACACTCAACAACACCAAGCTTGTCACCTATCCTTGCCACAACCCCTAAGAGGTTATCTATTGCATAGCCTTAAGCCCCACCTAGAAAACCTCTACGCATGGCTTGTCTTTTGGAGGTTCTTCATGCCAATGCCAATCTTCTTGCCTAGGTCTTCACCAAAACGCCTAACATCTTAACAAATAATCTTTCAACACTTAGTCAAAAACTAACCATCAATCTTTCTTCTTTCTCTTTGGCCGCCAACTTCAAGCTTCCACACTTAACCAATTTCACACTCTTCTTGACCACCTAATAATGGATAACATGTAATGCTTGGAATACTTAAGGGGCTTTAAGAACTAGGGCTTCTAGGTGCATCAAACCATTTAATTTACCTAGTGACATCTTATGCTAATAGGATCAAGGTTAATTCAATGCCGATTCTGGGTCAGTTTTCAAGTAGGAGGTGTTCCGTAAACCGTCAACTTAAGTACCCCAGCCTTAGACAGTAATTTACTGGTGGAGTTCTCTTATAACCTTAAATCCTATTTGTCCTACTTAGTTTCATTAAACTAAAATAATATATAATTCTAATCCTATTAGAATTAATGTGATCTTAGGTCTATTTAATTTTAAACAATTTAAAATTAAATTAAATTAACCCTAAGATCCAATGTTTGCATTCAACTCTTTATTATAGGTTGACGGTTTCTAATTATCAAATTTTTTAACTATTATAAAATTAATTAATTAGTCCTATAATATGATTACTATGGTTTATTTAATTAAAATAAAATTATAATTAAATAATAAACCATGCAACATGCAAAACATTATATTAATATAACAATTATATTAAACTATGGATGTAATATGCTCAATGCAAATTAATTTTCATCTTAATTAATATAACATTTATATTAAAAAAATACATGAAAATCAAGCATACACAAGACATTAATTTAAATACAACAAATTATATTTAGGGGAGTTTGCAAAATTAGCAAAAACATTTATGATAACAGAGCCTATGTCACTACGTTTTTTAAATTGCAAAAATGGCAAATTTAAAAGTAGATTATCATTTGATTATCGTCAATTACCAGTCATATTTGTCAATTTTGTAATATGCAAAAATATAGCTGTTATGAGCTGTTTTTTTCTAAATTTTTTTGTCATCTAATGCAATTTCTCTTATATTTAACTAAGTAATGTCATGCATCATGCTTACTCAATTTCATATATTTAACATATCAACATATTTTAAATAACTCATGAAACTTATAATCATTCATTAATACCATACATTATAACATTTATAATATATAAACATGCTTAATTTAAAGTGGGATATATCTCGATGACATCCACAAAGCATTTAAATAACAATTAAACCCGTAAAATTGGTCCTTAGGATAAAATAATTAAGCTTTAAAATATCATAAAATTGCTTTTAAAGCTCTAAAACCAGTTCCAAAACCTTCAAAAAGCTTCAAACTAGGCCCAAAAACCTTGAACTGGACCAAAAATGGAAGAATCGATCCAAAAAGTGAAGAATCAACCTAAAACATAAAGAATCGACCCAAAAACCAGTTGAACTAGCACCAAAATGTTGAATCGCACTGAACCGAAGCTGATCGGGCATGAACCAAATCTAAGCTGCACCTAAGCCGCCAGCTGCGTTGAGCCGAGACGAGTCAAAGCCTTTCGCATCACCTGTGTTGCTAACGTTATGCTGACATCAACCTTTCTTCCAGATGCGCGTGAATTTTTTTCTTTAACCTCGGTTTCCTTGTAATTGCATAATTCCCCCCATTGGAGGCCTTCCAATGGTTCGTTTTGGGCGAATTTGGTATTGTTTTTCTTAGAAAAAGACGACATATCCAAAATTGGACTCTAAATTACTCAATTTACAATTAAAATTGTCCAAAAAGTAGGGCCTTTACATGATCATATAAAAAAATATAAATCTATGGCCAAGTTTTATAGAAAACATCCAATTGCAAACCATAGTCATAATGCAAAAATCCCACCTAACCAATGCAAATTTTAAAATTCTCAATTAAAAATTGAGATGACTCTGATACCAATTGAAGAGATTAAATTCCTTGGCAACGAAAGATTTTACAGAACCATTCCTTAATTTAATTTGAGAATTCTAAAATACCAATACATTGGCAATATTTCGAAACAAAATTCTAAAAAAATTAAGCATGCTTTTAAATTAAAAGATACAAAGAATGAAAAATTCACGTAGTTTGACGTCTCTGAATCTACTAAAACTCCAAATTTGAGACACCACTCATCGAAGACATTTCTATCCTTTGGGATGAGATGGGAATGGGAAAATGTTTTCAGAGAAACTATTTTGCAAGAAAGCAAAAGCATAGGTTGAAGAAAAACTTTTTTCTTCTACGTATTTATAATCTTCTTTCCTTCAAGGGAGTAGGAGAGAATCATGAAATTCTATTAATTTAAAAAATATTAAATTAATATAAATTTCAAACCAACTAATTAATAAAATCATATTTAATTAATATTTTATTTAAATCATATTTAATGAATATCTCTCACATATCTTATAGTTTTAAATTAAACTATTCATTAATTCTCCAATTAATTAATAGCTATATTAAATATCTTATATTTAACTTAAATTAAATTTGAATCATATTCAAATATAAATTTCTCTCATAACCAATAATTTTAATATGAATCTAATTCACATTAAATTAATATGTAAACTCATTCAAATATTTTATCTCTCATAAATTAATTTTGAATCATATCCAAAATTAAATTTATATAATAAAATTTGACTAAAATATAAACTATAATAATGTATCACCATACATAAAACTAATTCCCGAAGTAAATTTAAATATTTTAAATTACAACCAATATAAATGAATCTCATTATCCTTTATGAGCTAGGAACGAAACCTAATGGATCTACAAATTAGAAGCTACAATAATATGAGATTAATTGGCGAAACTCATTAACCACATTAATCAATATTTATTAATTGTGTGTACACTCCACTAAATACTCACAATTGAACTCTTCTCATTGTAGATATATTTCTGTGTCAATGGATATAGACTAATACTAGTAAGTGAGTCCTTCACAAGTGTTCGTAACACCAGCTGGGTTAAATTACCATTTTATCCCTAGGTTACTTGTATTCCTTAAATATTAGTGCTCCTCTAATGAACAACTTGTTTATGGTCCAACCAATAAATAGAAACCCTTCTCGTGCCATAGAGAGGGTAGGACCCTTTATTCAAGTCTCGAAGACACCATTTAAGGGGACGCTCATCTACTTACCCTAAAGTAGAGAAAAAGTGAATTCCATCTTGTGTAATTATATTTCCAGCTCTCCACTGGATTTTGTCCCTAAAATGATATGCACATTGAATCGATAATCTGGCCACTCTCATCCGTACAAATCAAAGGACAATCCCTCGTGAACATGAGTTCATAATACAATAAGGATTAAGACTAAGTTAACGGTGTTACATCTAGTGGTTATTATTTTGGGGTTCGGTCTTATACAAACTCATTGCATAGAATACTTTCACTCGCATGTCAACCTACATGAACACGTTGAATCATTGCGTTTGTATCAAATACAAAGTGAGTCATATTTATAGTGTTACCAGGATAAGGTACCCAACCTTATCCCTATACTATAAACCCTTTAAGTTAATCTCGAACATTAATCCTTGTATGTCTCTACATACTGTTCAAGACTTATCAAACAACTTAGGATGTTAGTTTATTGAATTTGGGTTATTAAGAGAAAACTAATAATATAATCAATAACATTTATTAAAATTATAATGATAACACTTTATTAATAACGATCAATGGATTATATTTACTATCTACGAGTTTTAGGACATAAATCCTAACAACTTCTGTTCTTCTGAGATTGTCAATGTCAATTACAATCTTGTGAAATCACAACAACTTCAACTATCATCCTTGTCGTCTAGTGAATCATCCTAATAAACATTGCAAATGACTTATAAGATGTAGCAATTCATTTCGAAATGCATAGTAAAAGTTTGGAATGTGCGAGATGCGTGCGAGATAAAATATAGGGGCTTAAAAGACTTACTAATTGTCACATTCTGATTTGCAAGATAACCCAAACACAGGAAGTAGTGCAGATAGGACGTGATTATGCTTACAACTTTGTAATTAGTCTTATCGCCAAGCTTATTCTCAACTCAAAACGCAACAAGAGTAAACTTTAAACGGCAAGTACAAAAGTAACATAACCCAAAACGTACATTTTATTGATAACAAGCGTTTGGTAAGAACATACAATTACAATGTTTTGACCAAATAATAACATTTATCAAACCCTTAAATGTCTGGTAGCTTCTTCAACTCATCGTACGTCCTTCAACCTTTTTATCTACTTGTCCTAAACGCCTGTTTCTGGAAGATGAGATTTTAAAACGTAACTCTAAAATACTTAGTGAGGTTTTATGAAATTATTTTTGCAATGCTCTTTGATAAATCCATTTCACCAAATCATAAATTTCAACACAAATTAGTTTATCAATAAACACTTCATTTCGCAAAACATATCAAAACGTATGAAATCATTTTTACAATAAAATTAGTAAAACTTGTGAATCATATCACTATTCATTTTGTAATAACACCCATTAGTCAATTATTCTTTTCGTCAAGGATCCTGAATCGTTCTCTACGCTTGGTCTCATTACCTCGCGTTTAGACTACTATATCAACAACATCCGAGAACATACAAATTCATCCTTGTTGCTCAGACCGCTAAGCTTTAGACGCTCCTTTCAACTCATAAGCTAGCTTTTCATCACCATGTAGTCTCGTACACCCCATGGTGGCTTTGACTCTTTATGTGTGCATAAAAGTTAGCATCATCTCAAGGAAACAACTAATGCTTTGAAAACTATTTTATAGTTTTGAAATCATAATCATCAAATCAAGCTTTAACATTATAAATCATGCTTGAAAACATATAAACTTTTTATAGAAATCTCTTTTGAAACACTTCTCATTTGAATTCTCCTTTTAAATCAGTAAAGAGAAATCATAATAAAAAAAATTTTAAACATAAATTCATTTAAGAGAAACCACTCACCACACTTTACCAAAGATCCTTCTCTTCCTTCTCTTTTTGCAGAGCCTTCTCATGGAACAAACTGCAGCACTTAACACTTTGTTTTTCTTCTTCTCGCCAAAGCAAAACATTTAGTTTTTTTTTTTTAAAAAAATAAAACCTCTTTGCTTACTTAATGACCAAGTTCTCAATTTATAGAGCCCTTAAACTAACTTAGTCATGCTTAAACTCTTCTTAGTTCACCAGCTTGTGCTTAAAACTTTACACGTGTAAATTTAATATTTAACTCAGCCATACTTAAATCATTAATCTTACACATTAACTCCTATCAAATTAGATTGATATTTTTTTTGCCAGACCTTTTTTCTTGCCTAACTCCACTCCGCGAATAACTTCAACCTTTTCTCGCGAAGACTTTTTCTCTTGTGAGCGTTTTAGACTTATAGGTCCTACCATAAATCCTTTTTTTCTGAAAACTAACACCCGAATTAACTTCTTAATCATAAAACTTATACTTAACCATAAAAGAATTTATCACTTAATCCTTTCCGTGGATTGGTTCAAACGTCAACTTTTTATCGCAAAGTCTTTTTTTAAAATGCCTCTTCTTATCCAACCTACAAATTTCAAAACACTTAGCCAGATTTTTCTTCTTATACTCAAATTAGAAACAAGTCTCACATTAAACATGCATAAAAACACTTAAAATGGCTTAAGAAGGGTAGCAATTTGATTTCGAAATGCATAGTGAAAGTTTGGAATATGCGAGATGTGTGCAAAATGCGTGCAAGATAAAATATAAGGGTCTAAGAAACTTACTAAACAAGCATATAAACACTCCAAATGGCTTAGGAGGGCTAGCAATTTGATTTTGAAATGCATAGTAAAAGTTTGGAATGTGTGAGATACACGAGATGTGTGCGAGATAAATTATAAGAGCCTAAAAGATTTACTAAACTTGCATAGAAACACTCTAAATGACTTAGGAGAGATAGCAATTTAATTTTGAAATGCAAAGTGAAAGTTTGGAATGTGCAAGATATGTGTTAGAGCGTGCGGGATAAAATATAATAGCATAAAAGACTTACTAAACATGCATAGAAACACTCTAAATGGCTTAGGAGGGGTAGCAATTTGATTTCTAAATGCATAGGAAAGTTTGGAATGTGCGAGATAAGTGCGAGTTGTGTGTGAGATAAAATATAAGGACCTAAGAAACTTACTAAACATGCATAGCAACACTCCAAATAGCTTAGGAGAGGTAGCAATTTTATTTTGAAATGCATAGTGAAAGAAGACGAACAAAGCGAAAAAGAAGAGGAACAAAGTGAAACAACCACTATATGAAATAATAACAAGAAACCAAATTCCTAAATTTTCAATTAATAACTGATGAGAAGAGTGTGTGGTATAAAAATAATAAGGATAAAAAATAGGAAAATTTTGGCTTTCTGTCTCTTTTTAGAACTATATTTCCTTTTAAAACGAGCAATTATTGTATTTGTAATTTTGTATACACCATTTAAGGCAAAAAAAAAAAAGAATCAAACTTGTTAGGAAAAAAAAGGTAAAACTATTTAGGTATCGCATTAGATTCTAAAGATGAAGTTTGCTGATTCACAGAGAACTGCAATAATTTGATGAAAATATTAGAACTTGAAGACTGTTGATATGCTGTTAGTATAGTTAGTTAAAGAAACTAAAAACTTATACTGTTATATTTGTTTTCCTTTTACTGTTATCCTTGATAACTGATTGTACGTACACCTATAAATTTCCTCATTGTTCATAAATAAAATGTGAGAATGAGTTCTTCCATTCCCTGTTAATATGGTATCAGAGCATCCTTCTTCCTCCAAAAACTTCCTTTAATCTTTCGCTAAGACAAACGATTCACCACCACCGGAATGACGACTCCAACAGTCAATACTTCACACAACCTGCCAGAAACCCAAGAAAACCACAATTCCAGTCAATCTGATACATCTACCCAAACTCCTTTCAATTAGAACCAGGGATGTCTAAATCCTTATTTTCTTCATCACATTGATAATACATTTTTGGTGCTGATTACTGAGCAATTGACAAAAGAGAATTATATCTCCTGGAGCCGAGCAATGACCATTGGTCTTTCAGTGAAGAACAAGATTGGATTCATCGACACAACCATTACCAAGCCAATCAGTGATCTTCTTCCAGCTTGGACTCGAAATAACAACATCGTTATTTCTTGGATACTGAATTTGGTATCCAAACCTATATCAGCAAGCATCTTGTTTTCAGACTCAGCAAGAGCAATATGGATTGACCTTAAAGAAAAATTTAAAAAAAAGAACGCGCTAAGAATTTTTTAATTGAAACGATCCCTTGCAACCTTGGAACAAAACCAAGACATCATTGGTATGTATTATACTAAATTCAAAACTCTTATTGACGAGTTGAATATGTACAGACCAGGTTGCACTTGTGGAGCTTGTAGTCATGATGGCGTGCGAGAAATGACAGATTTCCTCCAAATGGAATATCTCATGAACTTTCTTATGGGATTAAATGAAAACTTCTCTCAAGCACGAGCTCAACTTCTCCTGATGGATCCTCTTCCATCAACTAGCAGAGCCTTTTCTCTTCTCCTTCAAGAGGAACAACAAAGGTCAATTGGATCCCTCTCTTCTACAACACCAGCAATGGCCTTTACAGTATCCTTTAACTCATCCATAAATGGAACCAACAATCGACAAAGGAAAGAAAGACCCATGTGCACCCACTGCAATATTCCTTGACACACAGTAGATAAATGTTACAAACTTCATGGATATCCTCCTGGATATAAGAACAAGCAACAACAACAACAATAAAGCAATAATGTTGTTAATTCAGTAGCAACTTAGAACAGTGAGAATATCCCTCAAGATACCACACAGAACGATCACACGTTGAACAATACCAACATTGCAGAGACATTAATCCAATGTCAAAATCTCCTCAACCGCCTTCAGTCCCAAATCAATGCCTCCAACCAAATAGCTACCTCACATATTGCAGGTACTTCTTATTCATTTCCTCTATGGATAATTGATTCTGGAGCATCCACCCATATTTCTTGTGCAAGTCCTATTTTACATCTACTCAACCATGCTCAACAACCATCAGTTTACCAAATAAACAAGTTTTTAAGGTTAAAAGTGTTGGCACCATCAAACTATCTGAATCTATAGAGCTGAAGAATGTGTTATATATTCCTGAATTTTCATTCAACCTTATATCAGTCATTGCTTTAATAAGAGATCTTCCTGTGGATGTTAGTTTCTCTACTAATAATTGTGTAATTCCAGACAAGTTCACTTTGAAGAAGATTGGCAGTGTTGAACTTCCATATGGTCCATATGTCTTCAAATTGGAAAATGTTGCTGATCTACAATCTCCCATATGTGCTGTAAGCACTAATAATTCCTTTTTAAGGCATCAAAGACTTGGACATCCCTCTGTTGAGGTTCTAAAATCTTTACAAACCATGTTGCAATTAAAATCTTTTACTTCTCATGCTTGTAATACTTGTCCATTAGCAAAGCAAAGAAGACTATGCTTTTCTTCAAATAATCATGTATCTCCAAATTCTTTTGATCTTATACATGTTGACATTTGGGGACCTTTATCTACTGCTACACATGCTGGACATACATACTTTCTTACCATTGTTGATGATGCCACACGTTTCACATGGGTATTCATGCTTAAACAAAAATCTTATGTCAAACAGATTATACCTAATTTCTTTAAGCTTATCGAAACCCAATATGGTAAAACTTTTAAACAGATGCGTTCTAACAATGCCTCTGAACTCATGTTCATTAAATATTTTAAGAAAAAGGGAGTATTACATCAGTTCTCTTGCGAGCTGTCCTCAACAGAACTCTGTGGTTGAAAGAAAGCATCGACATATACTCAACACAACTAGAGCTTTATTTTTCAAATCAATAATCCTCTAACCTTTTGGGGAGAATGTGTACTGACTGTTGTTTACTTGATCAACAGAATTCCATCAAAGATGTTAAACTGGAAATCTCTATTCCAACTACTTAACAACAACAAACCTGACACTACTACAAAAACAGGCTCTCTTGACGGTTGCAGTTTTCCTTTCTTGACATTTTTGGAAAAAAAACGTCAAGAAAGATGCGATTTTAAATAAAAAACGTTAAGAATTTATATGATTGGCCAATTTTCAACTTTCTTGACATTTATTAAACGTCAAGTAAGACATATTTTTTCTTGATATTTTTTAAACATCAAGAAATATCTATTAATTTTTTGATGTTCTTAAAACGTCAAGAATGTGTATGAATTCGACATCCTTGACGGTTTATAAACGTCAATAATATATACTTTTCCTTGACGTTTTAAAAACGTCAAGAAATTTATAAAATATTCTTGACGTTTTTAAAATGTCAAGATAATTCTAAAAAATTCTTAACATTTTTAAAAATCTCAAGAAAGTTCTAAAAAATTCTTGACGTTTTTAAAACGTCAAGAGCATTCTAAAAAATTGTTGACGTTTTAAAAATGTCAAGAAATTTCTAATATATCTTAAAAAATTATTATCATTATTTTTAGTTTTTTTTAAAAAATTCTTCCTTCGTATCCCATGCGCCCCCACGTCTCTTCTTTTCCTTTTATTTTCTCTTCCGAACAGTATAATCCCTAGCCGCGCCCCCCCTCGCCCTGTCTCTTCTCTCTTCCGTCCAACGAAGCCCAACCATCGGTCAGTCGCCGCGTGCCGCCAGATTTGTATCGTCGTGATGAAGCCTAGATTTCCCATTTTTTCTCTTCTGTCTGACGCCGTTCTTCTTCCATCAGACGAAGTGAGCCGTTCTTCCATCCGACTGTATGTAGACGATTGAAAACCCTAGATTTAGTCCTCTCCATTTTCATTCATCAATTCTCAGGCGCCGTCTCAACAAATTCCACAGATCGTTCTCTCTGGCCTTTCTCTCTATAATTTGAGGTCAGTAGTCACTCCCTTCTTCTATGCATATTGATCTCGTTTGGCTCATCCTTTTGTTTCAAATCCATACCATTGTCAGCCCTCGATTGTTGGTTGTGTGGTTTTGTTACCACAATTGAATTTCTAATCCGAGGAAAATTTTCGAGTAGTTGATTAAATGGAGAACCATAATATGTATTACCTCAATTTTTAGTGGTACTGGTCTTTTCACTCAATTTAATGCACTATACAATATGTATGATCTGGCTAAAGATTTCATGGTTGGTTTCTGATATTAGGGAATAAAGGATCCACTTTTTTAGTCTAGTGGGCCTGATAATTTGTGCACTAAAATATGTTATGAATAGACTAAATTTTGCCCATTTGGGTTACGGTTTGATCTCTTCATTGTCTTTTGTGCTGTTGTGTTGGGTGTGTGTGTGCCAAACTGATAGTTTTTCTAGAACAGGGTCCCAAAGTTCAAAGGATGCATTGAACTAGATAGGATTTTGACCTTTATTTGGTGGGGTCACGTCCTCATTCATTATGGTTGTCAAAAGTAATGGTTGCCTTCCCAAATGGAGTTTGAAATTGCGGGAATGACTTAGGTTATATTTACTTGATTAAATGTTATTAGTTAGATTGCTATCGGTTTCTGGCTTGCCTATAGCCGTTTTCATCATCATTATCATTATCTTTATCTCATTTATTATTTGTTGTTTCCATGCGATGTCTTGAGATTTTTGTTCAGTCATGACAGGAACCATAGTTGATTAAATGTGCATAACTTTTTGTTGTATGAATGAACACAAAGAAGATTATTTTTACTTCTTCAAATAATATGAAAATATAGCAATGTAGCAAAAACATGCGAAAATACTTTCATAGATATAGAAAAATATCACTATCAACAATATACTCATGTGCTTATGTCACTAATAGACATATATAAACATAAACAATAGTAGATGATTATATATATATTTTTTTTTTTTATATATATATATATATATATATATATAATAGGTTTTGTAATTTAAAACAATTTAACTTAATAATACCCTCTCTTTTTCTGTTTTTTTATTAGAAGTTTTCAATTAGTTTTTTTTTCTTTAACCTTTTCACTTGTTTTGAATTCAATGTCTTTAACCTTTTCACTTGTTTTGCTAGTTTCAAAGAAAGGAATTCATGATATAGGTGTTTGTGTTAAATTGGTTTAGGAATTACTCAATTAAGTTTGTTAAAGATTAGGTGTTTTTAAGTTTGTCCTTC
>JBBPDI010069976.1:0-34331 GCA_037974545.1 Cucumis variabilis
TAGTCAATGCGAGCCAAAGAGATGCCAAGAGTGTTGAGTCCAGGAAGTCGGTCTACATTTACCAGAGTCACATTTGACCCTTGTTTGTTCGTGGTGTTTCCAGCTATGTTGAGCCCTCGAAAAAGAAATTCTTCTGCTCTCACAAGTTTTGGGTTCTTGCAGAACTTCCCATTCACAAATACTACATTCAAACAAAAACCATGAAAATATATTTCAATTTTGAGTTTATAGTAATACTATATTAACGTTTGTACCTATTTCATATCGATTTTGACTCCCTTGAATATTAATTTATTTTTATTTTTAAAAAATTAAGTCTATTTCCATTCAATTCATTATAATTATTTTCATTTCTTAACGTAAAAGAAAGAGTTTAGTTCTTCGTAAAACTAAAAAAAAATACTGAAACAAGTCGATAACAATTATTATTTTCAGTTTTGAAAATTTTGGTGGGTTTTTGACAACTATTCACAAAGCATGAAAATTAGATGTGAAACTTATGTTTGTGTTTAAAACATAATTTTCAAAACTAAATTTAAGCTAAATGGTTATTAAAGGAGAGCTCTATTTTAGATTCTTTTTTTTTTTTTTAGCTTTTTATTAATTTTAGAATTTATATTTATTTTCACTCCATGGTTCCATTTTAGCTCTTCACCTATATTAATATGCATAGTTTTGAAAATTTTGTTTGATTTATTACTAAGATGTGAATTGATAATGGTTAACTAAATATAGAAACTAATGTGTAAATGTATATAATCTTAATTTTAGAAACCAAATTGTTATTAAATAGACGCATGGTCCCAGGTTTCTTGTTCGATCTAATTTGTGAAAAAGGTGTCAAACGTTACAAAAAGTAGTAGTTAAGGGTGCATTCTCTGTCTGGATCTATTACCACTAACTTCTTTGTTTTTTCTTCTTTCACATTAAGAAAATAATTTTCTAATCAATTTTTTTATTAGCTTTTATATTTCATATTAAAAAAAAAGATTATTTTGACATAAAACAACAAACAAGAATCAATTTTAAACACTTTAAATTATATATAAAAAACAATTTTAAAAATTAGAAACAGAAAACTGTTGAAGTTAAAATTGAGTTTATTAGAATGAATTAAAGATATGAGATGATAAAAGAGATAAAAGTATATACCAGCAGATTTAGGCTCATCAACTGCAACGCAGAAGTCCTGAAGAGGACTTGGATCAAAAGCAGAGGCAACAAAAATTGTTACTTGCAAAACCAAAAGAAAAGCAGCTGAAAGAAAACCAACACTAATTGTCATTTTTTTTTTCTCTCTGTTTTTTTGTTCAATAATTTTTTTTTTAACTTGTTTAATTGATGAGAAAATTCTGTAATGGGTTGAATTGTATTTATAGAGAGGTGGGACTGAATTGGTCAGGCTTTGTTCATTGGAAGTAGATCAAAAGCTAAGAAAATTTAATCTTCCAACTTTACCCACTCTATTGAATAATGTTACAACCACGAACCTTTCTTCAACTACTCCATTTAAATTAGTCATTAGTTAGAAAGTTAAAAATACTAATTAATTTCTACCTAAGATTATCAAAATAATAATAATAATTTTAATCTAATAGGGATTTATAATTTTCACTTATAAGCTCCCAACTTGTTCAAATAAAGGGTTATGGTAACTACGTATTTATGAAAAATAAGAACTAATTCTATTGTTAAAATAAACATAATTTAACTGGTAAAGTGTTTATACTATTAAAGATTAAAAAAGTTTCAGTTCTTATTCAATATGTATCTCTGAAAAAACAACTAGCCCAATTGCCATTCAAATATAGTGTCAAAATCAAAATATAATCATATATAACCTGTGATTACTTGACTGTTAAGAATATTTGAACCATGATAGACATTTAATGTTAACAAATGTTGTATTTATTGTCATGAAATTTCTTATTTGTGACATTTTTATATATATTGCCATTATAATATTTATCTTGATAGTTTGTTATTCTTTTAAACCTTCTCATTACACATAATTTTCATCATCAACTAATTTTATTTTAACACAAAATTTGGTAAAAACATTATAATAACTTTCATTAGAAGAGTAAAGTTGAAAACATTTTTACAAAGAAACTCAAAACAAGAAAGCTACTGAATGACCCTAAAGGAACAAAATACAAGCAATCTAATAATCAAACTTGGTAAATCTTTTAGAAAAATTGTATCAAATGACCAAAACATTTAGAAAAAAATAGTCTATAGCACCAATTTTTTACATATTGCGAATATGGCAAAATCAGACGATAATCATAAGTTATCAGAGGGCTATCAGAAAGTAATCATAGGGTTATCAGATGGTCATCATTTTTAAATTTACTACTTTTGCAAATTTAGAAAATGTTGTGACATATGCTCTATTATCATAAGTTTATTTGCTATTTTTACAAAAGCCCCAATCTTTTAGAAATAAGATAAATAAAACAAGGTATTGCCACACGAGTAGCTATATTACAATGAGTTTGTCACTAAGACAGCTTCATCATTTCAGTGGGTTTGTGCAACGCCCAATAAAAAACCAATATTAAACCTCAATTAGTTTAACAATGTGAATCAGTCTCAAAGTACAACAAAGAGTTTCCAAGAGTTACAAAATGATAGTTCGTAGATTTGTTCCGAAACTCGTGTTATGGAATAGAAGGCTTGCGAGGAAGGAGGTTGTTAATTACTAAGTATAAGGCTTAGGTGTTTTGAGGTAAGGTTTAAGGATTTGGCCTTTTAAGGGTGTATATGTTCTAGCTAGGTGACACGAGGAAAAGATGAGTTTTGAGCTAGGCAAGGAAAGAAAGTTAGAAGAATTAAGAGAACTTATTAATCTTGGATTAGTCAACAAGCTACGTGTTGGGTTAAAGTTAAGCATGATTAGAGAAAATATTGAGATTGATATCGATGTAAGATTGATAAAGAGGGAATAGGAGAATTTTAGTTGCAAAGAATTATGTCTACTTTGATATCACTATTTTGTATGCTTTGATATCTATCAACTTTTTATATTTATCTTATAGAACTAAATTAGTTGTTGGTAAGCCCATTTGGAAAGCTTGCTTCAAGTACCAACGAGGTAAATTAGCTGATGATCAGAGCTATGAAATCTCGACATTCTTACATGAATCAATGTTTCATATATTTAACCTCTTATCGTTAAGTTCAATTTGGACAAATATTTAGTGTTTGTTGGATAATTTCATATGATGTTTATTGTTATATATATGGTTTTACTTGAACCCTCACATGTATGTGATGTTTATTATTATTATATATGCTTGTACTTGTACCATACATAATTTAAGTAATATATAGATTAATATTACTTATTTGTTACCTACACTTTCAATTTTTAGATAGTCAACTGAATGAATTATCTCAAAATCTTGCCAGTTCCATTTTCCGTAATTCTGCCTCAAATGAAATCTTTGGAAAAAGTTTATGAGACTTTATGGAACTGACATTAACATTCAGGTGAGTGTTGCGAATCTTTTTACTTTGCTTCAAACTGTGAGAATGCCTAATTGCGTGGTTTTCATTGTTATTCACTTTCCACTCCAAAAAAGGAAGAGATTTCTCATAACACGAACTTGATATTTGTCAATTACTAAATAATATGATAAAAGTAACTGTAGATATAAGCAGATGATACCTACACAAGTCATTATTTGCCACAATCGAGTTTATAGTTGAAAGTGATTCAAGTATGCCTTAGATGGTTATCTTGTACATCACTCAGGATACACAAAGATATCCACTACTTCCTGAACTAAGATCATGTATTTTCATTATTATTGTTGCATTTCTTTCATGTTTTATTCTTTTATCTTATTCTGGTATGATTTTATTTTATTTCATTTTCACATAGGAATATTTGCATATAAGCCAATAGAAGAATTACTATTTTTGTATTTTTGTACTTTTACGTATCCTTTTGTTGATGTAGGTTACTTCTTTATAGATGGCTTTCGGGTTATTGGGAAAATGTAAACATTGTGCTCATCTTGAGGACAAAACTTTGACCATATAATTTGCTCCTCAAAAAAGAAAATCGCGAGTAAGGACACAAGCATCATTATTGATGCAGTATGTTTTTATACTACTTACATTGTAACATTATAAATATAAATAGTATAATATGACTAATTTTTATTTTTAACAAAGCAAGGGCTCAGTGAGAAGAGATGAGCCTAGAGACTGAAAGGGAAGATATTCTTTCAGAGGACATAAACAAATAATTTATAGTAGAGAAAAGACTCTTTCCATTTGAGGGTCAACTAGCACCTTCCATTGCATAACCCATCAAGGCATTAGGCTAGCAAAGGTTTTTCAAAGGGGTGAATGTGATAAGACCTGGTGTGGTTAACTTATTTTACAACAGCGAGTTTAACACTGAGAAGGATTACGCCATTGTAAAAGGGAAGAAGGTGAACTACTGGCCAGAAGCTATCAATGCACTGTTTAAATTGAATCAAATCGTGGTGGGACATCCTATTTTCAGAAACCCAACAAATTACGACATGCAAAATGCATTGGACAAGGTTGCCTGCCCTGGGGCAAAATGGAACGTGACCATCAACGGGAAGTACCAATTCTTCCCGCATAACCTAAAGATGACTGCTAGCATTTGGCTAATGTTTACTAAGAAGAAGTTCATGCCCATGTGACACGATAGTATAATTTCCTTGGAGAGGATAATGCTGGTATATTGTATCATGGAGGAAATACCAGTGGACATGGATGAGATTATCCACGAACACATAGAAGCCTGGTTATAACATCAGTGGGGACCCAAACCTTTCCCACATCTAATCGAAAGGCTTTGTCTGAAAGCATGTCCTGAGCTTGAGCAGTCGCCACAAGTAGCATGCGTTAAAGAGGGAATGTGTAAGGCAACAAACCTCAGTCGCATTTTTGCACTCCACAAGAATAAAGCCACAGCGAAAAAGTTGAAAACGCGAGATGAAGCTAGAGCAAAGACTGGGCATAAAGTGAATGCAACAAAAGAAAAAGAAGGAGAAGAAGAGAAAAGTGAAGATAGAGAAATTCCTCTAAAGAGAAAGAGGGAAGGCGAGGAGGAGGCCTCAAGCTCGAGGAAAAATAATATCTTAAAGGCTAAGGACTCTGAGGACCCTTTGCCTCGCACTTGCGTCATACCCTTCTCCACTACACCTACCAGCTTTCTCGTCATATCCAAAACCTCAAAGGCCATAATAATTCGTACACCTTCGCCATCTTCATCTAAATCCAAAACGACCAATTCTCCATCGCAAACTCATAAATCCAACTCCTCGCAATCTAAATCGCCACCCCTCATTTAATCCAATCTGATCTATCCTCCACGAGGAAATAAATGGATAACTCTCTCACCTTAGTGACTATTGACCCAACCAACCAACCACCTGGCCAAGAGAGTTCAAGTCAAGAGAAATTTCAGAATTCACTCTCGGAGCCCACCGTGTTTCTCACTGATGTGTTTAAAGAGTTAGAAGAGAAGGTAGACAGCCTAAACTTATCTCCAAAAAGAAAAGAGTCCATAGAGGAGATCATTGATGACCCACTCCAAAGGGAAATAGAAATAGACCCTGAGGTACATGGTGAAATGAACATCCCCTTGCCGCAAAAAGAAAGTAGTTAGCCTTTGTAAAAAGGCAAGGAAAGAGCAGTGAATAAAGACGAAAAAGTGGATACGGATTACACCTTCAAATTCATAGATGATCATGTGTGTCAACCTATGAAGAGTGGATTTGAAGATGTAACCCAATGCTAGAGCAGTCTACATGAAAGACATCTCCGAAGTCAAAAGCAATTACGTGATTTAAAACTCAAATTTGACAATGTAAATGCTTACCATTTGGCTTAAATTGAAGGACCGAAGGCAATATTTCAAGAGCTCAAAATGCAAAATATAGAGCTCAAGGCACAAAATCAAGTAATCATGGGGATGATAGAACAATCATTCAAAAGCAATGATGTGCAATTTAGGGCAACATTGAGATATCTTCATGCGGCGATCTGCAGCATCATCCAAGTCCCTGAAGTTCCCCAAGAGGTGGCAACGCCCTTAACGTGAAACCACGTTGCAGTATCGGTGAAGCAGAATCCTCTCAACTGCCACCTCAGTAGTAAACTTGGCTAGTGTATTTGGGTCTTACTTTTTGAAATTTTCAATTCTTGTCTTGTGTAATTTTTATTTCTTTTTCCATATAATCGTTACAATGAAAAGTGCATGTTTTGAGTTAATTTTTTGTGCATTTAATGTTTCTTGTCGAAAGCTTAGCTCTCTGCTTTTTAGTATTCTAATTTTTTTTCACGATTCAATAACACTTCAATGAAATAATTCATGCAAAATAAAGTTTCATATGTTATTTAGGTGTTTAACTTGTTAAGGAACCTTACTTAGAAAAGATCTCTAGAGTTTAGTACGCGAGCAACCTCAAACCTCTTTTGTAAAATTTTTCTATGAATAATCTTATCATTCACTTTTAGCAATGAGGACATTGCTAACCTCTAAATTTGGGGGTGTGTGAGGTCCAAGTTAAAGCTTTTGAAACTTTTTGGGAAATCCTCTTGAAGCGATAAAAAACAAGGCATTTTAACAAAAGTTGAAACAAAGCCAAAAATGTGAAAAATCTTAAAATTTTTGTATTTTGTTTTCAATCTTTATAACAACTCCTATGTTGCCTTGATAGTTGTATATAAATACATGTTATTATAGCTATTAATGAAGTTAAAACGCACATAAAGATGATCAAAATGCGTAACTTGCGTTGTAAACGCATAAGTACTTGGAAATACACTTTACATAAGTATTATGCCTGTTTTACACGATTTTAACGTCTAGACACAAGATAATGAATGAAGAAAAAAACTAGTGAACCGCAAAACATCTCGCGAAAGGACTACAACAAGGAACTCATCTGACAATTAACATCTCCATGCGAGGAACAAAGTTATCACGCGAATAAGGGTCACTATAAGACAAGAGAAGTAGTTGGAGATGATGTGACGTGTGACAAACACTTTTTGGTAGACGATGCTGAAAAAATCAGAAGATAGCAGTTTCCCTCCAAAATGTTGCCTATATAAAGCCATCTCCCTCAACCTACAAAGGGGGCTCGAATAGGGCAAAAGTTCTAGAGAGTGGTGGAAAGGAATAACCTTTCTGCCATCTATAAAGGTTTCTTCTTCTTCTCCGATCAGTTGTAAAAGCGAAAGCTTGACCTTTGAGAGGGGAAGAATCCTTACTTCCATTTTGCCCTAACTTGTAATACTCTTCCACTCTTTTCTCTCCCTATTTTTGCACTTTTTTCTAATATTAGTTGTTTGTATTGTACAATGGCCTAATGCCTACATTCTTTACATTTACATCTTTACACCTTTCCAATCAATCATTCCTTTACTTTTCATTTGTCAAAGTTTTATTAGTAGTTTAAGTCTGTGATAGTTTTCATAAGAAGTACAACTTATAAGCCTTATCACTTTAGTTGAGCTATATTCACTGCGTGACCAATGTCAATCGTCAACTGCCCGAGAGGGCAAGTAGCAAGTTAAATCTCATCAAGCTCTTGCATTGCTTAATCGCCTAATGGCGCATAGACCTTTCTTCACTCTTTCTCGCATACAAGTTAGTTTGCATGCATTTTGCATCCATTTACTCCCATTTACAGATTCTCTAGGCGAACATAAGTAGTTTTATTCCTAGTTCTAATTATTTTATACCTTTGTAATTAATCCCCATAAAGCCTAAACGATAAGTGGAATATAGAACTAACATCTATGACAATTCTATTTTTTCGAACCTGGATGACCCAGGTAAACCTACTGTTCACTTGCACATGGGTGAGCAATAGGAAAACTTGTACTCAACAAGGACTTAAGTATTATGCGATGAAGAGGTACACAGTGAGGATTTCACATGCTATGATCATGATCCATGACTCATCGCCTAGAATCCAAGCATGTTATACAGAGAATTATAGTGAGCGCATTACGTGCAATAACCTGACCTAGTGATATATTGCATTTGCATGGCACACACATGAAACTATTAAGTCCAAACTGACGACAACCATGTCTCCTCTTGCAAAAATAAAGAAGCAAAGCTTCAAAAGTAAAAAGTCAGAAAGTGAGTAATAAAAGGTGATAAGAGTTATAATTGAGGAGAGAAACAGGCTCATAGAGTGCCTATGATTTTCCACTCAATGCCTTTTCATGAATAAAAAGCTAATTAAAAAGTATTCTTTCACCAAATAAAAGGATTCGAAAATTTTCAAAAATTTTGGCCATTTTAGAAATTGAAAATAAGATTTATTGTGGGGAATGAACTCTTGAAAATTTATGTCTTAAAGCTCGTAGTTTGTAATCATATTCTATTCAATAAAGTCGTTATTGAGAAATTAAATATTATAATCTTAAATCCAATAAACTAAGTCTCAAGGTTATTTTTTAGTAAACTTGAACTTTATGCAGAGACATAAAAGTGGATCAAGTTCGAGTATATAAAGTAAATAGTCTATAGTATATGAATAAAGTTTGGACGCCTTATTCAGAGAAACTATGGATGCGGCCTGCTCTGTAGTTAGTACAAATGAGGGGATTCTGAATCATTCATGTAGAGACATGAAAGTAAGGGCATCTTATGTAAAGTATTCACATAAGACTAAACCATGAAAAAGTCACTTGTACGTTATAACATTGTTTACGGTTTAAAACTGACTATCTCGTTTATTCATGACCTAGATAACTTAATCTTAATCATGAGTCAACTATAAACTCCTATTCATACGAGATTATCCTTAGATCTGCATAGGTGAGGGAGCTCATCAACGTTGGCCCAATAAGCCTCCCATTTTAGGTGTAAGATTGAGTGGATAGCCGGGGATATAGAATGCAAGACGAAATTCACTCCTACCCGCTTAATGGTTAGTATATAGGTTGTTCTCTTAAATACTGAATCTAATTCTTGAACAAGGGTGTCACCCTCTCATTGGCCTGATAGGAATTCTGTTTATAGGTTGGACCTTAAACCAGTTGTTCAATAGTGGATGTGGGACTTAAGGAGTAAGATATAGTCTTGGGGATAAAATAGTATTTTGACCCAGCCGAGGTTATGAACAACCTGTGAAGGATTAACTTACTAATCACAGTTTTATCAAATGGACACAAATATATCTATAGTGAGGGGAATGCAACTGCGAGACTTTAGTGGAATGACTCTTTAGTTAACGAATGTTGATTAACTCGGTCTAAAAAAGTTTAGCTAGTTAATCTCAAATTGTTGGAGTCCATGATCTATAGGTTCATTAGGTTCCCATACTAGCTCATATGAAATAAACTTAGGACAGTATGATGGAATAAGTCGAATTATTCAAATTGGGAAAAGAGAGAGAAACTGACAAGTATATATGATATAGCCGTCAAATTTCAGATTAGAAATAGAGTTTTATATTTAAATATTATAATATGAATATAGATTCATACTCAAAAGCTCGAAAATGATGAAAATAGTCAAAGTTGTAAAAAGTCAAAATGTTGACTTTTGACTTTGAAAAGTCAAACTTTGTCCGGCTATTAGTTTCAAATGTGATTTAAATTTAGAAAAAATAATTATGGATTCATGCTTGGGAAGTCAGATTTATTCAAGACGAACAAAACAGTAAAAAGTCAAAATGTTGACTTTTGATTTTAACTTGAATGGTCAAAAGACCATTTTACCCCTTAACTAAAGTTAGTGGAAAAATCCAACATTTTGTTGGATAATCCCACTAACTCTTAGTGGGCTATGTAGAAATTCATGGTGATGACACCAAGCATACTAAGAGAAAATGGAATGGTGAATAATTCCAGTAAATTTTAGTGGATTGTGAGGTGTTGAGTCATGATGAATTAAATTGCATGCATTTTGCATGTAATTTTTTATAAATTAGTTTTAATCTCTTAGTTTAAAACAATTTTAAAACTTTGTTAAAAATTTTCAAAAATAATACTTTACTAAAAAAAAATTTTCACATCACACCAAAAAGAAAAAAAAACTCTCCCTTCCAAATTTAATATCTCTCTCAAATCTCTATCTTGGTTCCTTCTTCAATTGGGTCCCACAGCCCGATTCGTCTTCCAAAGGATAGTAGGTGACTATTGACGAATAAGTGTATCCAGAAAGGCAAATAAGTGTGAAAGTTGTTGATAGACATTAGTTCTAGTGAGTTACTCATTAGTTGGGCATTATGAGAATTAATTACAAATGTATAAAAGAATCAGAACTAAGATTAAATCTACTTATATACGCCTAAATAATCTATAAAGGGGAGTAAATGGATGCAAAATTGAATTGTATGCAAACTAACTTGTATGCGAGAAAGAGTGAAGGAAGGTCTAAGTACCATTAGACGATTAAGCAATGCGAGAGCTCGATGCGATTTAACTAACTCAATCAGCTTGTGATTAAGGCATGCTCCTCTCAGAGTTATTACACACCACACATAGTCTCCTTTGGGTATCTACATGACTAAGTCTGGTTGGACGAGATAGATGTAGGAGTATTCACTTATAACACTTAAGAACTTTGAGATTAAGAACAAGAAGCTCTCATTGCCTAATGTCCACACTTGTTCTCCTTTCAGGATACAAATGTTGGAAGTTATTTTGCTAAGGTGGAGTTTGTTGTCAAACTCCTCCTTGTGCGCATTAGCCTTATCTTTGCTACTTGCCCTCTCGGGTAGTTGGGATTGACACTGGTCAAACAATTAATACAGCTCAACTAATGCGATAAGGATTATAAGCTGTACTTCTTACCAAAACTATCACAGACTTAAACTACTAATAACACTTTGACAAATGAAAAGTAAAGGAATGATGGATTGAAAAAGTGTAAAGATGTAATATATGTAAAGAATGTAGACCTTAGGCCATTGTACTATATGAACAATTAATATTATAAAGAAGAGCAAAAATTGGGAGAAAAGAGAGTGGAAAAGTATTACAAGTTAGGGGGAAATGAGAGAATGTTTTCATCTCTTCTCAATGGTCAAGCTTTCGCTTTTAGAAATGATCGAAGAAGAAGAAGAAACATTTACAGACGATAGAAATGTTATTCCTTTCAGCTAATCTCTAGAACTTTTGGCTTATTTAAGCCTCTTTTGTAGGTTAATGGAGATGGCTTTATATAGGAAACATTTTAGACGAAAACTTCTATCTTTTGAACTTGTCAGCATTGTTCGCCCAAAAAGTATATGTCATACGTCACATCATCTCCAACTACCACCCTTGTCTTCTAGTGACCCTTCTTTGCGTGGTAACTTTATTCCTCGCTTTGAGATATTAATCGCTAGATGAGTTCCTGGTTGTAGTCCTTTCGCGAGATGTGTTCTATGGTTCACTAGTTTCTTTAGTTCTTTATTATCTTGCATTTAGACATTAAAACCACATAAAACAGGCATGGGTTTACTACTTTCCAAATACTTATACGTTTACAATACAAGTTACACGTTTTGATAATCTTTTTGTGCGTTTTGATCTCATTATTCTAATAAAATGAGCTATAACAACTAGTATTTTATACAAACTATCATAAACCTACTATTTCACTTGCACTTGAACAAGTAGTAGGAAAACTTGCATCCAACGAAGGCTTAAGTATTATGCGATGAAGAGGTACATAGTGAGTATTTCGCATGTTATGACCATAACCCATGATTCATCGTCTAGAATCAAAGCATGCTATGTAGAGAGTTATGGTGAGTGCATTACGCGCGATGACTTGACTTAGTGATGTATTACATTTGCTTTACACACACGTGAAATTATTAAGTCCAAATATAGTAACAAACCAGCCGATTTATTTAGACGTCTTGCCCCCCACTATGGCCCATACATGGCTTTCTCTCTTTAGTGAAGAAGGAGACTTTTTATAGACAGCTTTTGGTGAGAAAACTTTTGTTCTTCTGAACATTTCAGTGTTGTACATCGAAAGCTGTCTGTGGCATGTCACATCATCTCTAACAACTATTCTTGATGTCTGGTAAACCAGTTCTCTCGTTGTGACTTGGTCTTCTCGCCTACTCTTCTTGTGAGAGACTCTGTGATTTGTCTTTTGTTCATAGTTCTATGTTTAGACATTGAAAACTGTGTAAAACAAGCAAGATTCTTATGTAAAATATATTTCTAAGTACTTGCGTTTTTAACATAATGTACGCGTTTTCATACACTTCTTCTACATTTTGGTCTCATTATTTTATGAAAGAGACTTATAATAATAACTTGTATTTCTACAAGTTATCATTGTCTGTAACCTCGATTATGTGAAAATATCGTTTTACCCCCGAAACTACATCTTGCTTCTTAAGTCCAACTAATCCACTATTGAAAAGTTGGTTTAAGGTCCAACCTATAAACCGAATCCCTTTAGAGCCAATGAGAGAGTGAGACATCTTATTCAAGACTTAGATTTGATCCTTAAGGGAACATCTTAGCTATTAACCCTAAAGTGAGTAGGAGTGAATTATGTTTTGTACCGTATGTTCCTATTGAGCTAGTGCTGTGCGATGCCCTCACCTATACAGATCTAAGGATAATTCTGTTTGAACAGAAGTTCATAGTTAACTTAGGATTAAGATTAAATTACCCAGGTCATGTATAATCGAAGTAGTCAGTTTTATACAGTCAACGGTGATATACTTTAAAAGTGACTATTTCATGGTTACAATCTTATATAAACTCTTTACATAAGATGCCCCCACATTCATGTCTTTATATGAATGATTCAAAATCACATAGTTTATACTAACTAAAAAGTAGACCGCATCCATAGTGTCCCCAAAATAAGGCGGCCAACCTTATTCATACACTACATATAGTTTGGGCTATATACTCGAACTTGATCCACATTTATGTTTCTACATAAATTTCAAGTCTACACTAGATAGCCTCGAGACCTTAATTTATTGAATTCAATATTATATAATTCAATTTTCACTAATAAGTCTTCAATAACCACTTTATTGAATATAATATAATTTTAAACTACAAACTACGAGTTTTAGGACATAAATCCCAACATCCTCCAAAATTCTAAACTCCAAATCCCAAAAAATCCATATTGTCAAGTGATAACTTGTAGATATACAAGTTATTATGACTTTTTAGATAGAATAATGAAGCCAAAATGCATAGTAGGAGTGTTAAAACGTGTATCTTGTGTTGAAAGTCCATAAATATTCAGAAATGCATTCTACATAAGCTTCCATGTCTATTTTACTATATTTTTAGTGTCTTAGCGAAGGTTTATGAACTAAAGAAGAAGCTAGCGAATCATGAAAGGAACTCACATGAAGACTAGGAGAGAATACCATATTAGGAAGCGAGAAAAGGTTCGCTAGAAGACAAAAGTGGTAGTTGGAGTGATGTGTCTTGTTGACAGAGATTGCTTTCGGCACTGACACATTCAGAAGAATAGTTTTCATTCCAAAAGCTGTCTATAAAAAGCTTCCTTCTACACCATTTACAAGAACTTGTCTGAATGGGCTAAACCTTAGAGAAAGGTGGAAAGGAATAGCCTTTTTGCCATCTCTATGAGCTTTTCTTCTTCTTTTCCAGTCGAATTGTAAAGTGAAAGCTTAGAGTCTAGGTAGAAAAGAGTCCATCTTCCATTTTCCCCTAACTTGTAATCTTTTCCGTTCTCTTTTCTTTCCATTTTTGTATTTCTATGTAACATATATTGTTCATATTGTATAGTGGCCGAACGTATTACATGTTTATACCTTCTCAATCCATCACATCTTTGATTAGAAGCTTTGCTTATAATTCTTATCGCGATAGTTGTAATGCCCTAAAAATTGAGATAATTTTTTAAGATAATTATTATAGTTTTGCTTAAGTTGTAGGGTGTTATTTGATGGAAAGTATTTGATTTTGTGAAAGTTAGAAGTAATTAAATATTTAGTGGAAGAATATTTAATTAAGGGTTGAATTTTGGAATTTTTTTTCTTAAAGAGTTGTTTTGGGTTGAAGGTTATGAATTTAATTATTTTGGTGGTGGATTTGATTGGATTAAGGATAATTATATATAGATATATATAATTAATTAAATTAGTAAATGTTAAGAATAATTATAATATTGGGGATAATATAATTATTAAGAATAATATATGAAGGAAATGGTAGACATGCGCAGCGGAATTAGGATCATATTTTACTTTAATTACAACTAAACACTTTAGTGATTAACATGCATTACAATCCTTAAAAGAAACAAAATAGGGTTAATAGAAAAACTTACCTTTGATGCTTTTCTATTATTGTAATCTTCCCACTGCTCTTTACGATCTCCTCACGAAATCAAAAACGGGACTACCACTAGTGTTGACCCGCTATTCTCCGGACTTAGAACCGAGTTGTGGGACTCGAACGGTAGAGAAAATAGGGAGAGAGATGGATTTAAGAGGAAGAACTTGTGGAGAGAACTTTTGGAGAGAAAAGGAAATTTGGTTTGATTTTGCCATTCCAAATTACAAAATCAATTTTTAACCAAAACAACACTAATTTTCATTTCCAATCCATTCATTTTATAAGCAAACTACAAAATTTGCATGTAGTGAGCTTCTACTCTCCACACTTGGCATATCACCAAGTAGGTGTCTCATATGCATGAAGCCATTTGTTAAATACATGCAATGTTCTTCCAAGGGTAAAATGGTCATTTGACATTAAAAAGTAAAAAATCAACATTTTGACTTTTTATAATTTTATCCATCTTGACTAATTTCAACCTCTCGAGCATGAATCCACATTTATTTTTCCAAAATTCAAATCATATTTGAATATAAAGTTGGTCAAAGTTTGATTTTTCAAAGTCAAAAGTCTCATTTTGACTTTTTACATCTTTGACCTTTTTCATCAATTTTGAGATTCCGTATATGAATTCATATTCATATTTAAATCACATTTAAACATGAAGCTCTATCTTAGGTTATAATCGATGACTATATCATATATATTTATCAGTTTCTCTCTCTTCGAATTATTCCATCATAATGTTCTAAGTTGATTCCTAGTGAGCTTGCGGGAGAACCTAATAGACCTATAGATCATGGGCTCCAACGATCCGAGATTAACTGGCTAAACACTTTTAGACCGAGTTAATCAACCTTCGTTAACTAACTGGTCATTCTACTAAAGTCTCGTAGTTGCACTCCCCTCACTATAAATATATTTGTGTCCATGTGATATAATCATAATAAGTAAGTTAATCCCTTACAGGTTGTTCATAATCATGGCTGGGTCAAAGTATCGTTTTACCCCCAAGATTATATCTTTTCACCTTAAGTCCCATTGATCCACTATTAAACAATTGGTTTAAGGTCCAACCTTTAAACGGAATCCCTCTCAGGCCAATGAGATGGTGGGGCCCCTTGTTCAAGACCTGGATTCAATCCTTAAGGGAACAACCTATCTACTAACCCTAGAGTGGGTAGGAGTGAATTATGTCTTGCACCCTATGTCCTTAGCTATCCACCCGGTGTTACCCCTAAAATGGGAGGCTTATTGGGCCAGCACCATTGAGCGCCCTTACCTATAAAGATCTAAGGATAATTCCGTGTAAACAGAAGTTCATAGTTAGCTCAGGATCAAGATTAAGTTACATGGATATCTATAAATAAAATAATCGATTTTAAAGTCAACGGTGTTATAACCTAAAAGCGACTATTTCTATGGTTCCAGTCTTATGTTAACTCTTTACATAGGATGCCCCCACTTCCATGTATCTACATGAACGATTTAGGATCATATCGTTTGTACTAACTATAAAGCGGGATGCATCCATAGTGTCTCTAAAATAAGGTGCCCAACCGTATTCGTATACTATAGACTATTCAGGCTATATACTCGAACTTGATCCACATTTATGTTTCTACATAAATTTCAAGTTTACTATATATAATAGCCTTGGGTCCTTAATTTATTGGCTTTAAGATTATAGTATCAATAATGATTTTATTTAACAGAATTTTGAATACAAACTACGAGTTTTAGGACACAAATTCCAACAATATATTGTTATATTTTTTAAAAGAAGAAGGTAAAGATAATTAATTGTGAATGGTAGGTAATTGAAGGAAAGAGATTTTGAGAGAAAAAAAATTATATTATGAAAAATATAATTATTTTGAAAAGATATTATATTTTGGAAGATAAAAAGAGGTGATATGATGGAATAGAGTTAATAAGGAGAGAGAAGAAGTTGGTTTGTTATTTTTTGAAAAGGTAAAATGGAAAAAGAAAATTAATTAAAGGAAAGATATAATAATAAATATTTATTATTATTATATTAAGCTCTTCGGTAAGCATGCACTTCATCTCTTTCTCTCTCACAGTAACCCTAGCCCTACAACTACCATCGTGGACACCACCGTCTTCATCTTCAACGAAGCCCTTAGTTTGCAAACATTCCTTCACCGGCCACTAGTTCCATCACACCTACCATGTCGTCAAGTCCTCATTTGTGAAGCGTCTCCTCAATCGAAGTCGTCATGAAGTCGTTCCACTGTTAGTCTCAATCGTGTTCCTCCTTCATTTGAAAGATGCAACCCTCCGTCCATCTCTCTTCGTCTCTGTCTGTCTCAAGCTGAGCTTTAGCAAGTGCCATCTTCACATTGCTAGCTGAGCTTTGCTTTTCGTTCTCACACCCAATCTGAGTCGACCTCTTGTGTGTGAGCGTGCACCTGACTCGATCCTCCATTTTTGAGTTGAGCGACCTCCTCTCTTTTGTTTAGCCAAGCCAAGAGCTACTTTTTCAAGCAAGTTTAGCTATTTTTTTTTTGTAAGTATTTGGTTGGGCTTTAGGTATGCCCATCAAATATTAATTTTTGGTATAAAATAAATTAATTTTGAATCTAACTTGGCGTATTTCCCATGAAGGTTCAATTGACTCAATTAGAGGAATTAAGCAAGGTTTAATTAGTTTCAACCTCGACTTTGGGTATGTTGATTTGTAGGAAATTTTAGGTGTCTAGTTAATTAATTTTATTAATTAAGTTATGGATTTCCCAACCCTGTTTTGGACCTATTCGTTGGAAAATCTTTAGCTGTCAGGTAGGATTTAACTATTAGCTAATCTCGAGGTAAGAGATTCTACTACTCGACATTTGAAATAAAATTAAGAGTTTGCATGTATTTTTTTCATTATTCAGTGAGGTATCTAAGATGCATAATGTGACTAATATGGATGACTGATATAGATGGCTACCATAGATGACTGATATGTTATGATTGATGTGACTGATATGTTTATGATGCATGAAATATTAATCACATGATAAGGACGCTATGATTGATATTCATGTCATGTTATGATGTTATGTTATATGCTATGGTTGGGTGTTCTGTTAACTTTGTCTATTAGAGTCGTACCCATATATGTCCCTCGGGATCACCACCTCTTTAAGACTAATGTGAGTTCAATAAGACTTACTAGCCTGACATGTTATGTTATGACTCGTGATTTCGACAGGACCACGAGCCTGTCATGATATGTTTCTTTTATGATTGAATAGGTGAAAGTTCGCAAGCAACAGGAAAGATCTGTGATATGCCATGGAACAAAATTTTGCTTCTGCTTTCCTTGTTTGTTTTCAATGTTTTAAGCTTAAACATTTTTATTTATTTATTTTTATTATCTTTAATATTGTAAAACCTATTGCAGCATGTTTTAAATTGTAATTTCCATAAAATTTATTTTTCCTCTTTTCAAGAAAATGTCAAAATCATTCTTTATCTTTGAGGTAATAACCTCAACTTAGTATAAAGAGTTAGATTCTTACAGTTGATATCAGAGACTCAATTTTAGGTTCTTTAGACTGACTTACAATGTTAGTATTTGATTTTTTCCCTATGGCTACATGGTCCTTCGTCACTCGCCAGGTATGTTTTATGAGATAAGTTTATGATTATGCATATGTATACGACTTTGCCTATATTAAACTAGATGAGTATGAAACTTATGAATCTAGTAAAAGACTTTTGGTGGTGGAATTTAGGAAATATTCCACCATGCATAAGTGTTCGTATAGGTGATAGAGGAGGTAGAGGAGTTGGATGTAACCAGCCTAATGGTAGTCTGCTGTACAAGCTGTCGACCCCGCTGCACCTGTCACACATGTAGACCTTGCTGCCATGGAGTAAACATACAGACATATGTAATTTGAAGCATTGGCACAACATTAACCTTTCCAACAAACCCAGTTAGCTTATGTTCAGACCCTAGCTGCAGGTGTTCAGACCCCAGTTGTAACCCAAAATGTACATGATTAGCTGTTAGCAAAAGCTAAGCACTTGAGGAATTTTAGGAAGTATAACCCTCGAACATTTGATGAATCCTTGAAAGACCCTACCAAGGCATAGATGTGGTTGACCTCTATGGAGACTATATTTTGCTATATAAAGTGTCCTATCCACCGGAAGGTTCAGTGCACCATGTTCATGTTGACTGACAGAAGCACACCCTGGTGGGAGTTCATGGAGAGGATGTTAGGTGGAGATGTAAGTCAAATCACTTGAGAACAGTTTAATGAGAATTTTTATGCTAAATTCTTATCCACTACCCTGAAGGATGCCAAGCGTTAGAAGTTCCTAAAACTGAAGCAACACAGTATGATAGTGGAGCAGTATGATCAGGAATTTGACATACTATCATCCTTTGCTCCTAAAATGGTAAACATCGATGCTGACAGAGTCGACAGATTTGTTAGAGGCCTTAGTTGGAGCTCTAGGGTTTTGTTTGAGCTTTTAGATCAGCTACACAAGCTGACATACTGCACCTGGCAATGGATATAAGCATGCATGAGAGGATGGATATGACCAAGGCTTCAGAGAAAAGGGTCAACCTTAGGACAGAAAAGGAAGGCTGTGCAGCAGCCTGCTGACATTACTTTTAGAGATTCAAGTTCAGGTGGCACCTTCCATAGTTATCAACAGGAGGTCACTAAGGCAGGAGGGATCATGAGGGAGTTGCCATTTATCGTGCCTATGGGAAACATCATTCAGGTCACTGCATGTCATGTAAGAGTATTTCCTTTAAATGCAAACAAGAGGAGCACTTAGCTAACAAATACCCTCAAGGTGTTCCTACCACTACTCAGTAAGGGGCGGAGAAGTCTGCACAAAAATGACAGATACACTTCTAATGTGGGAAACCATGCACTAGTTTAGCTTATTTAAATTTAATTTGTTGAGAGTTTTTTTGTTTTCTCATTATGAGAATTATTTTATTTTATGGACAATGGAATTTGATATGTGGTATTTGTTGAGAATTTGATTTAATTGTAAGTTATGAGGTTTAAGTGAAGTTATGAAATTTATTTGGAGCAATGTGTTAGATTGATTAAATATATATGCATGGATATGTATATTTAAGTAAAGATTTTTGGAAATTTGATGGAAAATGCTATTAATTATGACGTAAGACCCCAATATTTTGAGTTGTTCAAGGCTTAAAACTTTCAAGGACAAAAGTTTCGCAAGGAGGGAAGATTGTAACATCCCAAAAATTAAGATAATTTTTTAAGATAATTATCCTAATTTTGTTTAAGTTGTTGGACGTTATTTAATGGAAATTATTTGATTATGTGAAAGTTAGGATTAATTAAATATTTAGTGGAAGAATATTTAATTAAGGGTTGAATTTTAGATTTTTTTTTTCTTAAAGAGTTGTTTTGGGTTGAAGGTTATGGATTTAATTATTTTGGTGGTGGATTTGATTGGATTAAGGATAATTATATATAGATATATATATTTAATTAAGTTAAGGAAAGTTAAGAATAATTATATTATTAGGGATAATATAATTATTAAGAATAATATATTGTTATATTTTTTGAGAGAAGAAGATAAAGATAATTAATTGTGAATGGTAGGTAATTGAAGGAAAGAGATTTTGAGAGAAAGAAAAATAATTATAATATGGAAAATATAATTATTTTGAAAAGATAATGTGAAGATATCAAACATCATCCCATGGCAACACTCAACATCCAAACACAGCATAATGTCTTATATCTCCTTCTCTGTCTTTTTTTTTATTATGTATATATATATATAATTTCACTTTATTCTTCTTTTCTCTTCTTTTCATTTTTTTTTAAAAAAAAAGAACCAACATGTAACTTAATTTCAACTGATTACCGTAGCAAAGTAATTCAAGGAAGTTCTAGGGTTTACATAAAGTATGTACCATGAACATCACCATACAAAGGAGGTCATTCCTTAAGGAGGCCATGTCCTCGAGGGTCTGTATTGTCCACTCAGGCTGTCTGAGGATGAAATGTTGTACTAAAATGAAGTTTAGTCCTAAGTGCAATGTGTAGACTAGGTCAAATCTTAGAAGTAAACCTTGGAACACGGTTAGATACAATCGACACTGGAACTCCATATAAATACACTATTCGATCAACATATAGCTTAATGAGTTTATCCAATGGGAAGGTTACCTAGATTGGCAAGAAACAGACTGTCTTGGTAAGCCTATCAACAATCACCCATATACCATTCATACCATTAGGCATTTAGGCAATCCAAACAGAAAATCCAGTGTCACATGCTCCCATTTCCATTTTGGTATAGGAAGTGGATTCAACAAACCTGCAGGACTTTTGCACTCAAGTTTAACCTGTTGAAAAATCAAACACTTAGCTACATATTAAGCTATTTCATACTTCATACATGGCCACCAATAATACTGTTTCAAAGTACGATACATCTTCGTACTACCAGGATGTAGAGCATATGCTGAACTATAAGCTTCCTCCAAAATAACATTCTTTAATATAACATCTCTAGGCATACATAATCTGTCATGCTTTAACAAAACCCCATCAGATTTTAGTGTATAGTTCACCTCCTAACTTGCACACACATTCTCAACTAACTTCTGTAATATAGAATCATGTAGCTGTCCTTTGACAATATCACTAGCCAAAGTAGGTCTTACCTGGAAACTAGCAATCAAATTCCCTTTCAAACCTACAGATAACAAAGCATTACTGCATCCAAACTCCATCAATAAAGGCATATTCATTGAGTTTACCGATTCCTTGATCACCTTTGACTTCTAACTTAGAGCATCATCCACATTATTAGCTTTACTAGTTCGATACTCTATAATATAGTCGTAGTCCTTAATTAACTCCATCCAACATCGTTGTCTCAAATTCAACTCTTTTTTTTTGTCAAAGATATATTTTAAGCTCTTATGATCAGTATAAATATGACAACGCTCGCCATACAGGTAATGCCTCCAAATTTTCAATGCTAAAACAATAGCTACGAACTCTAAATCATGGATAGGGTATCTACCTTCATGCTTCTTCAATTGTCTTGAAGCATAAGCCACAACTCTATCGTTTTTCATCAATACACATCCAAGTCCTTGATGAGATGCATCACAATAGACCTTGAATTCTTTACCAGTGTGAAACCCCAAATTTATCTAAGACCATTGGAAAACTTAAGCTCGTTTAAGTGGTTGAAAGTTTAAGTGTTATAGGAAGTTAAAGACAAAAGTTTCATAAAAAGTGTGTCATGGTTGTTGAAACAATAGAAAATTTTGGCTAAGTGTTGAGGCGTAAGAGCGAGGCATTTAAAGGTTAGGATGATGGTCAAATGATACAAATAACCTCTAAATAAGTGTCATTAGGCGTTTTGAAGGTTATCTTGTTTATGTTTTGGGCAGCCAAAAAAAGGAATAAAACATCTAAAGAGGTTAGTAGGTGTTTAGGCTTGGTAAGTTTCTAAGGCTTGTTACTAGTTCCTTAGGCCTGAAAAACCTCTAAATAAGTGTCATTCGGTGAGAAAGGTTGTCACTTAGTGCCCGTTTGGTAGCGTTCCAATTTTCCATTTCCTATTTCTTATTCCATATTTCTTCATTTTTTAGATCAAGAAACAGGAACGTATTTTATAACTATTTATGTTTCTTGTTTCTTGTTTCTTGAAAGAAAGGAATAGAAATAGAAACAGAAAATGTGTTTGATAAGTATTTCTTGTTTTCTGTTTTTCTTATTTCTTGTTTAATAGTTCGTTTCATTGCTCCTCTTCAAGATTTATTTTTTATTTTATTCATACAATTCAATTAGATATTAAATAAAATATAAGTCATGCATTAAACATAAAAGAGAAAATGATCAAAAGTTTGTGTCATTTAATACAAAAAAAGTTCCAGTGCACAAATAAAACAAATAACATAAACATAAAATTATATCTATCCTCCAAATGTTGTCCAAGTTTGATTGGCAATATCATCTCTCACTTGGGTCATTTCTCGTAGATGATGTCTGCTCACATCTAATTCAGTTATATCACTCTGCAAATTGCCTGACAAATTATTTGTATCTTCAACGATCATTGATTCATTGGTAAAGTCATTGAATATATCATCTTGATGATAATTCAATCTAATATAATTGTGAATTATGCAACATGCTATCGGTATATATTTTTATGTCTTTAACGGGTATGGAGACACGCATTTGCTTAAGAATAGAAAACTGAGCCTTCAGCACCTCAAAACAACGTTCAATGTCATTTCGCAGTGAAGAATGTCGATAGTTAAACACTTCTTCTTTACCTCGAAGGCAACATCTTCTTTCTTTAAAATCTCATAAATGATATCTTTGACCACAACATGGTGCTAAAAATCCTAACATATTTAATATCCTAAATTAACAAGATAGTATTGATCTACATATAATAAAATAAATAAATAACTATCATAAAGTCATCCATTTCATTAAAAGTTCTAAAAAGACATAATTATTTACCTCTTTTAGGCATAGAAAATTTATTCTTGGGATTCTTGATACATTCAATAAGTATGTGAGAATCATTACCCGATCCATCCCAATCAGACATAACATATGAAAATTACATATCAAATGAACAGACACATTATTTCCATGTCGTGTTAGTTTTTTCTTCCATGAAACGGTATTTATTCATTTTGGGAAAGACTTGCAGGAACATGACTGCCATCAATAGCATCAACACAATCCTAAAGGATAATCATAAACACAAATATATTGTGAATTAGTATGAACTCCATGCAAGAGAGGGTAATATTTTAAAAAATTAGCGTATTACCATAAAGAAAGGGTAATATTTTGAATTTTAATATGATCTTCATTGGTACAGTGTCCATATTGGGTGGGCTGATAATTTCTAGTCCAAGCTTGCAAACTTTTCTCAAAACATGTGTAAAAGCTTGAGAAATAGTATGACCTTAATGTTAAAATCTTTCTGCTGCTATACGATTGCTTTCATTATGTGATATGATTAATAAGAATATAACTACTTTTTCTTGAACAATGAGATACCTAGATGTTTTCATATTTATTTTGAATTTTAAATCTTCACAAAATCTAACGAATGTAATTCTTTTCATCCTAAAACAATAGAAACATCTACTATTGTTTCTATTTAATAACTTAATCACAGAATCATGTCCTCTCAATGCAGAGGTTCTACATGGTTGTTTAGAAGATTGTATCTTATGCAAGCTCATGTGTAATAAAGTGAAAAGGATGCAGATAGCATCGTCATCATCGTCATAATCAGAATCCTCAAAATGATTGACTTGAATCAAATCCACTTCTATTCACAAGTATATCCCTAAATCAAACACAAAAAAATGTACAAATTCATCTCATCACAACAAAAACGTAGCCCTTTTAAGGTCAAACATACACAATCCATAATGTCAATCATAACACAATCCATAAGGTCAAACATCCACAATCCATGCTCATGAGAATATTAAAAAAGTAAATGACACAAAAGGTCAAACATACACAATTCATCAAGGTCAAACATCCCTAATATCAATCTATAAACTATTTCTGAAATCTCTCCACCTTGAATCTGGCATTCACAAACATATTTTCTCCAAGCAAGATTCGGTGCAAGAGTTTCAATATTTTGGAATAAGCCTCTCTATTAAAATCTTCAATTATATTTAAAACGTTCAAACATTCCATCAACTCATCATCGAGATCATCTTTTCTGCTTGATGTTTGGCTCTTATCAGCTTAACTAGATGTACAACAAAAAGATCTTTTCTCAAGGATGTCATTTTTTCTTTTGGCATTCTCTGCATATACATTTATGAATGTTGAAAAGAAATTGCCAAATTTGTCTTTCCTGGTTCTTTGGACTCGTTTTTTGCCTTTTCCTTTATCATTATCTTCAACACCAAAGTTTGTATTGCTTGCAACATCATTTTCATCTACAGAATCTAAAATAAGTCTTGTTGATAGGCAAACATTTACACATGTTGGAGTAGTATCTCCAGAAGTCCTCACGAGCTTTTCATATGTGGACAACCACTTTTTCTTTGTAAATGTTGTAGTTTGTCAATTACCTCATCCATTAAGTCTACAAGAAAAGTTTCACTCTTGTCTCACCATGGTCTCTCACTTCTTAATCCATCAATCTCGACAACCTCATCGACACAACATTGTGCAAATGATTTTGTGACATCTAAACTGTAATAGTAATTTTAAAGAAGTTATTGTGTCGAATTTCAACACTTATAATTGGAAAGAAATAAAAAGAAAGATGGTATTGTGTATTAGCTTTTCCCCATTAAAAGTATCAAGCATTACTATAATTGATCAAAGAAAAGACCTTGTAAGTATAAGAACCCAACTGATTTAGATGGTTTTAATTAATGTTCAATACTTAGCCTTTCTCAATACTCTTTTTCATAAATTAACATTACTGGTTTGAAAAGTACAGACTATGGAATAGAGATTAGAATTATGCGATAAAATTTACATTCCTAATCATTCGTTGCTATTTATGATAAAAACATTGTCGTGAAAGTTCTCCCCTCTTTCGTCTAAGTGTAAGCAAAGAGAGATTTTCTGGTGAGTCCAGGGTCGAACTCAGGAAATTTCTAGCTCCTAACTTACCTAATGTGTACAAAATCATGTGGTAGAGATTAAAAAATAATATGTATGAACAATATATGAGTTTCTCCTAACTATCCACACTACGGTGTTTGGCACTGCATGGTGAATATGGAGTTATGGGGCGGTTAAAGATGATCTCATCACAGACAATGTGAGGAAGGAAACAAAATTGAGTTACTAAATAAACTAGTTGATGCTTCAATACTTTGAAGCAATATAACTGTATCAATCACTGATTAAAGAGGGCACCTCCCAGTGCATTACCATATTTGCTCACCTTTCAGGATGCAAATACACTGGTTCAGTGACATTATATCGTGAATCATTGTACATGCAATCATAGGTAGCTAATCCTTAATTAAGGTTCACGCCTCCTTGCGCATTTTACCACACACATTGACATCTTAGTAACATACGATAAGGATGAGTTTAGTGATGAGGATGCATTACTGCATTCTTTTCGTTACATAATTAGTTAAGAGCGAGTTACACATATTCAATGATTTCGTTTTCTACTCTTGTTCTTCTTTCAGATGTTTGCTCTTAGCTGAGCAAAACTAGTACTACGTGCACTATGATATTCTAAGTATCAAATAGATCACTCATTGCTACTTAGTTATTCAATCATATATGTATATGGAAGAGATAAAAGAGATGGGTGAGTGGAAGTAGAAATACATTGCTTTCATAGATAACATTTTAAGCCTTTAAGCCTTAGCATTCTAATTACAAAATAACACAATATAAAAATAAGGAAATTGTCACACCCCAAACTGTATTGCGACGATAAGGTCGAAGTAGTAGGAATAGGATGCGAGTTTGTTACAACCTTGAAATTTTCTTATCGCAAAATCTTATTCTCAACTCTTTTTAAACTATCAACAGAACTCAAAATGCAACGGTGGTCAACCTAAACGTCGAGTATAATAAATACATACCAAAACGTATACTTTATTAATAAAAGGCGTTTGATACATAATTACAACACTTTGACCAAATAACTAATGCTTAACTATTTCTTAAACGTTTAGAGACATCTCATTGGAAATCCTTCAACCTTCTTCTTTACTTGGCCTAAACGCCTGATCCTGGAAGATGAGATTTTTTAACATAAGTCTAAATGACTTAGTGAGGTTTTATGAAATCCTTTTTGCAATGCACTTTGATAAATCCTTTTCGTCAAATCATAAATACCAACACATATCAGTTATCAATTAAACACTTTATTTAAAAAAACATGTCAACACACATGTAATCATTTTAAATAATAACACTTGTTAAGATTTGACAAACTTATCACTTGCATATAGTATGCAAGTGACTTATTACATGCAAGACACCTATCCCACTAAGAATGCCAAGTGGTGAGATAAGAAAACTTTTGCATGTAGTTTGCTTGTAAAAGTTTCTTTCTCAAAGATGAAAGGGCCCTTGTGTTTGAGAAATGCAAGGATTAATTTTTGTAATTGAGAATTACAAAATAAACCAAGAACATTTTTTCTCTCAACAACAAAAAGACCTAATAGTTAGGTTCCTCCAAAAAGGATATCATCTCTCTCTATTTTTCCTTCTACCATTCGAGTCCCATAACTCGGTTTCAAGTCTGGAGAATAATGGGTCAACTCTAGTGGTAGTCTCAGTTTCGAGTTCGTGAGGAGATTGTGAAGAGATTACAAGAAAAGAAAAGCATCAAAGGTGAGTTTTCTTTTAACCCTATCTTTGTTTCAATTAGGGATAAGCATGTTGATTACTAAATTTGTTTAGTTTCAATTAGAGTAAAATTTAATCCTTATTTTGTTGCGCATGTCTACCGTTTCCATCACTACCAATAAACAGAAACCCCTCTCATGCCATAGAGAGGGTAGGACCCTTTATTCAAGTCCTAGAGATACAATTTAAGGGAACACTCATCTACTTACCCTAAAATAGAGAAGGAGTGAATTTCATCTTTCGTAATTATGTGCCCAGCTTCCCACTCGATCTTGTCCCCAAAATGATAAACTTATTGGGTCAACGATCTTGCCACTCTCACCCATACAAATCAAAGGATAATCCCTTGCAAATAAGAGTTTATAATATACTCACGATTAAGACTAAGTTACCTAGGTTATCCTATCAGGATTAAGACTAAGTTACCTAGGTTATCCTAATAAAATAGAATTCTAACTAGTTAACAGAGTTACATCTAGTGGTTACTATTTCACGGTCTAGTCTTATGAAAACTCATTAAATAGGATACACTCACTCGCATGTCAACTACATGAACACGTTGGATCATTGAGTTTGTATCAAATACAAAGTGAGTCGTATCCATAGTGTTATAAGGATAAGGTGCCTAACCTTATCCCTATACTATAGATCCTTTAAGTTGATCTCGAACATTGATCCCTGTATGTCTCTACATATTGTTCAAGACTCATTAAAAAGCTTAGGATGATAGTTTATTGGATTTGGGTTATTAAGACAAAACTACTAATATAATCAATAACAATTATTACAATCATAACACTTTATTAACAACGATCAATGGATTATATGTACAATCTACGAGTTTTTGGACATAAATTCCAACACCAAATGTTTTCTCTCTTTCTAGGTATAGATTGTGAAACTTTGCGTGTTGAACAGACTGCTGACGGGCCAAGTTTATTTTTAGTCATGAAAGAAGACGTTTTAGTAGAAATATCGTTATGTTTAATTAAAAGTTTATACTTCCATATTTTATACATTTTATCTGTCTTTAATAAAAGTCGTTTCCAAATGGGTCACACTACGATTTTAAAGTATTTCTAAGTTTAAAGACTTCAGCTGGTAATTGTTTTATGTTTTCAAGTAAGGGTCAGTCGGAATTGTTTCAGAGGGACATCATGCCACCTCTCGGATCCAAAGCAAGTGATTTGGGAGGGGGTGTGACAACCAGACACCGGTAAAGTTAGTACAGATGCAGTAACAAGTCTTCTTTTCAACTCCTGATAACTTTATTCACGTTCATCGGCCCATATGAACTTAGAATCTTTCCTGGTCAAGATAGTTAACGGAAGTGCTAACTTCAAGAATCCTTCCACAAATCTCTGATCATAACCTGTTAAACCAAGGAAACTACATACCTTAGTAACAGATGTAGGTCGTTCAAATTTAACAATAACTTTTTTCTTCTACGGATCAACCTTGATTCCATCAGCAGCCACCACATGACCTAGGAATACAACTTGATCAAGCCAAAACTCACACTTTTGAACTTCACATTTAACTGCCGCTTTCTTAGAATCTGCAAAACAATTCTCAAATGTTCCATATGTTTATCCCTTTTTTCTGAATATACTAAGATATCATCAATAAATACTATAACAAATTGATCTAATTAAAGATGAAATATCTTATTCATAAGATTCATAAATACAGTAAGAGCATTAGTCAACCTAAATGGTATCACCAGAAACTCGTAATAACCATACCTTATATGAAAACTAGTTTTAGGAACATCAAACTCCCTAACTTCCAGCTAGTTTAATTTTAAAGAATGTCGAAGCTCCTTTAAGTTGATTGAATAAATCATCTATACTAGGTAAATGTATTTCGTATTGTTACTTTATTCAGCTTCCGATAATCAATACATAGCCTCATAATGCCATCTTTCTTTCTCACAAATAACACTGGTGAACCCTATGGAGAAACACTTGGTCGGATATAACCCTTCTACCAAGCAATTCCTATAGCTGAATTTTCAATTTTTTTAACTCTGTAGTTGCCATCCTATAAGATGCTTGTGAAATAGGCATTGTTCCTGAAATTAGGTCAATAGTAAACTCCACCTCTTGATCAAGAGGTAAACATGTTAATTCCTCAGGAAACACATAAAAAAAATTCACTTACCACAAGAACATCCTCTGGTTTAGTCTTACCTGCTTGGAGATCTTCAACAAAGGGCAAGTAAGCACCACACCCTTTACTTAACAATCTCTTAGCTTTTATTGAGGTTATAATATCAATAGGAAGTTGTTTTCTATCACCCCTGAAAACCACTTCTAATTCACCTAGTTTTCTAAATACAACCTCCTTCCTATGGCAGTCCATGTGAGCATGATATGTAAACAAAAAGTCCATCCCAAGAATAGCATTAAAATCTTGTAACTCTAGAGGTAATAAATCAACATACATATCAACCTCTTCTATAGTTACTACACATTTTTACAAAAACAATCAACAGCCAACACATCCCCAACAAGAGTAGATATAAACATATCTTCAGACAAAGATTCTAGTTTCCTATTTAGTTTATCAACACATATAGTAGAAATAAAAGAATGAGTAGCCTCTGGGTCTAACAATACATACAATGAAGTGTTATAAGTAGATAATGTATCAATAATCACTTCAGAGGTCTCTTCTACCTCTTGTCAAGTCATCGCATGCATCTTCCCTTATAAACGACCTTGACCCATAGATTCCTTCTGTCTACCAGCTCCATAACCTTCTCCAACCACTGGTTTTTACCTAGCTTGATTCACTGACTAGGATGCAATACCAGTATCCCCCTGTTTATCTGATACCAATTGAGGACAAACTCACTTATAACGACCAGTTTGACCACAACCATAGCAAACAGTAGTACCATCAAGACATGATCACTTGTGTCACTTACCATAGTTATTGCATGTCATCCTTCCTTCTATATTAGTCGCAGACTCATCTGGTTGATCTGCTAGTTAACCTCTAACAGATATATTAGAAAACTATCTCTAGGAGCCACGACTTATTACTCCTCTAGATGTACTAAAAACATGTTCTAAACTTACACTTCCTTGGCACACCTAGAGCAAACTTTTTACCTGATTTCCCTTGAGTAGTACCAATTGTACCATGTCCTCCTTGGCAAGTCTCAGTCTTAGCTTTATCTTCTAATAGACTCGCCTCTACTCTTATGGTAACTTCTACTAACTTAGAGAATTTAGTCCACTTCATGCTTGTTGTGATAGGAGTACATATGTCTTTACATAATCCCTCTTCAAACCTCTTACAACGATCAACCTCACTAGCAGCCAAAGGCAAAGCATACCTCGATAACTCAGTATACTTCCCTTCGTATTCAACCACAGATACGAAACCTTGCACTAATCTAAAGAACTCATTCCACTTAGCATCACATAATGATTTTGGATAGTATTTCTCCTTATCTGCCTTGTGAAATCCTCCCAAGGAATGCTACCTGTATCTGATCTTCTACTCTCAATGATCCTCCACCAATCCTTTGCTTTTTTTTTGAAGCAGGAATGTGGCCAGTTCCACCTTTCTATCTTCTAGATAACGCATAACCCGAAAAAATTTCTCTATCAATGTCAACCATTCCTCAATTTCAGCAGGATCTATAGTCCCCTTAAACAGAATTGCACCTAGAGCTTTCATCCTCTCAATGCCATATTTCTTCTCGGAATTTGCTTGAGCTGACCTAACACTGTCAACCAACCTATGAGCTATCCTATTAAAGATACGCTCTTCCATATTCTCCTAAGCTAAAGAATGGCTAGAATCTCTCTCTGAAGACTCTCTACGACTTTCGATAGTCTCGCATGTTCCAAACTCTATAGCTTATCTTTGTGTGACTCATCGTGGCAACATTACTCCTATAATGCTATCAAACAGTTGTTATGCAGTTAACGTATACTTCACACTAAATGCATGATCTCATTTCCCTAACAGAACAACCTATGCTCGGATACCAAACTGTCACACCCTCTCTCAAACCATCTTTGAACCTAGAAGAAGATGTGAAGATATCAAGCATCACCCCATGGCAACACTCAACAAGTCAACATCCAAACATATTATAACAACTTAAATCAATATTTAGCAAAACAACAGGGAATAACATTCAACATCAAACTACTACCGCAACCTTGCTACAAAGTTCTATCTCAAGTAGGCCAAAATGATATATATACACACACATAAACAAGATCACGTAATTTTTAAATAGACAGAACATTCAACTACCCCTCTCTCTCAAAACTATACAAGTTACAACAACCTTAAGAGATTAGCTATTTATAACAATGTCGAAGAACTGATTCTTGATGCACACCCGAGTCACACAAGCTATGTGTTTGGAATAGCTTGGCCACATATCACGACTTAGCTCCTAATGGCTTGTAGACTTTGTCTATTTCCTCTTGGCTTGAAAGAATGGAAACAAGATTCTCCATGGATTAACACAAAAATCGCCTTAAACACAGGTAAAGAAAATTCGCGTCTTTTGGTTACTTCCAATTTAACCCTGAAATTAAACCTCTTAATTCCTCCACAGAAGCTAAAACCAACACAAAAATAAAAGAATGATTGTGTGAATTCAATCTGTCAAGAGAAATGACTTGAGCTTGTAGTTTCTTATTTTCTTCAACCTTCAAACTTCAGAATCTTTGCTTCCAATCTTCTCAAACCCTCCCTCAACACAGCTCTAAAGTTGATGATCAAAGAGATGAAAAATGGAAGAAGAAAAGTCAGGCAGTGGAGAAGATTATTGACAAAAAGAAAAACAAAATCAACGAATGCTTTTTGATCTCCTTTTCTTCTTCTTGTTATTTCTTTTTTTTAATAACTTTTCTCTTCTTTTTCTTTTATTCTTAAATATTCAATTATATATATGTATATTATGTATATATATACAATTTCACTTTATTCTCCTTTTCTCTTTTTTTTTTCAAAAAATGAACAAACATATTTAAAATAACTTAATCTCAACCGACTACTGTAGCAAAGTAATTCAAGGAAGTTCTAAGGTTTACATAATGTATACCTATAAAAGAAGCCCAACTTAACTATGAACATCACCATACAGAGGAGGCCATCCCTGAATGAGGCTCATGAAGAACGAGTTTTAAGTCCTTTACCATTTGTAGTAGTATCTCTTCACCCATCCTTTCTCCGTTTAGCATTTGATTGAGAGCTTAGAGAGAGAAAAGTTCCCTTACCATTTCTCCTAACTTGTAAAAGAGTCAAGGAATGTAAACAAACATATTCTATGGCTCGACACATTTCTTTTCTTATCATTTTCGTACTTTATGATGTATTGTATCGATGTTCTTTATTTTATGGCCAAAAGGCTTACATTATCAATATAGTGCATTTTATCCACTCTCGATTCCATTTCTTTACTTCCATCTTGTTGATGTGTTTAAGTAGTTTGAGTTTATGTTATGTACTTGATAAAGATTCTTTAGTTATAAGTCTCATCATGTTTAGTTGAACTAAACTCAATTACTTGTCGAGTGTTGGTCGCCAATTACTCGAGAGAGTAAGTAGCAAGGACATAGTTAAATATGTGCAAAAGGGAGTTTGTCTGGTGTTTTGACTCCAATCATTTATGTTCCGAAAGTAGAAGTATGGTGTTTAGGCACTTCTTGGTTATTTTGTCTGTCCTTTCTTTGTTGTATGGTAGAGTCAACACTTTGTGAGAGTTAATACCAATTAACTGTATCTACAACTTGACCCAGTTGGCCATATCTTTGCTACTTGCCCTCTCGAGTAGTTGGCGATATAAACTAACCAAGTGATGAAAATAGCTCAACCAACGTGATAAGAATTATAAGCTAAACTTCTTATCAAGAAATTATCACAAACCTAAACTATAAATAACACAAGGGTAGATGAACAGTAAAGACGTGGATGGATTAAAAAGGTATAAGTATACATTGTATTTAAGAATGTAAGCCTTCAACCACTAGACAATATGAACAACATACAATACAAAGAAATACAAAAATGAAAAGGATAGAAATGACATTACTTAGGGAGAGATTAGAGATGTAATCTTCTTCACTCAGACTACAAGCTTTCACGTTACAATCTGACTGAAGAAGATGAAGTGAAACTTTACAGACGATGGAAAGGCTACTCATTCCTACCAAATCTCTAGGATTCTACCCACCTTTTCAGGTGGGTAGGTGATCCATTCAGATCTCCCTTAATTGGCAAGCCTTTATGGCCCACATAGACGTGCTTTTTGGTAAGGATGAAGTTCCTTTTTAGAGGCAGATATAGGCGTAAAATCCATTCTTCTGAACATATCTGCACCAGAAGCTGCCTCTGTCATCAAGTCACCTCAACTCCATCTACCACTTTTGTCTTCTAGTGAATCTCTTCTCACATTCTGATATGAACTTTTTGCCTAATCTTTGCGTGAGTTTCTCTGTGATTCACTAGCTTCTTCTTTTGATCATCATCTTTCATTTAAACACTAAAAATAGGGCACAATAGGTATAACGCTTATGTAAAGTATATTTCTAAATATTTATGCATTTACAACATAAGCTATGCATTTTGACACACTTATCATGCATTTTGGTCCCATTATTCTAACTAAAAGGCCATAATAACTTATATTTCTACAAGTTATCAGACGTCGAGAGGTTGCTCGTCTTTAAATAGAGAGTCAAATGTGGTGCTTATAATCAAGGAGGCCTAAATGTATATCACTTGGTTTATCTTTACCATTTGTGTCCCGAAAAGAGAACAAATGTGGTGTTTAGGCATCAAGAGGTTGCTCATCTTAAATATAAGATAGTCAAGTGATATATATCATATCAAGGACATGTTGCATAGCTTAGATTGCCTAAAATACTACGACTTTCCTTCATCCCTCTTAATGCAAGTTAGTTCGCATGCCATCATCATCCCATTCTCTTTCCCTTCACAGAATCTTCTGTGTAAATAAGTAGATTATTATAGTTTTATACTTATACTGTATAGAATTTATACTTGCCTGGTTGAGAAGTAAGCATTATAACTAAGCTTTGATAGAAATTTCCTGTGTTCGACCCTAGACTCACCTAGAAAATCTCTCGGTTCACTTACACTTGAACAAGAGTTGGGAAAACTTGTACTAAATATTAACCATGCATGAAGCAACTCATAGATAGGAAATGCATCTTTTATCGCATACTCTTAGCCTAGACACTAATTACTAGTCGCAAAATTAGAATTCAACATGATATATTTACGAATGAATTTTGCATGGCATAATAAAGCAATAACAAATTAGCATGCGAAAAAACGAACAAGTAATTTTTTGTCACCACTCTTTTGAGTGAAAACTTTCAATACTTCCTTTTTTCGCTCAAACAGAATGAGGTTTTGATTGCAACACTTACTGAACAAGATACAATAATACAAACATCCAGATTCTCTAGAACTAATTACACCTTATTTTCTGATCATTTTTACAAAGAATTAACATTGTGAAGAGAAAGAAATGGGAGAATGAAAGTAATAGGAATTTGCATTTATGAATAAAACTCTAGGCCTTTTGGCCACGGGGTTCGAATTCCAAATACAAATTAAAAATAAAATACAAGTGAGAGGATA
>JBBPDI010069977.1:0-17164 GCA_037974545.1 Cucumis variabilis
GCCTTCTTGGTCATCAATATCAGAGAGTTGCTTGAACTCATGAGGAGTAGGGTCTGATGGAGGAATTAGTTGAGGTTGGGATCTTTGAACTTGAAAGACAAGAGAAGAAGCCATATTGAGGGATTGAATATAATTAGAATATTATGTGATGTGTGAGACTTGAGTGAGAGTAAAATGGAGAGGACGATGAATTTATAAAGAGAAAGAAATGGGAAACGATATTGAAAGTAGTTAGGAATTTAATGTGAAATTGTGGGAGGTAAGTAGCTAGGAGGGATACTAGAAATTGTGGTGGCAGTTTCATGTCAAATATATCATCAACGAACTTTCATTGTTTGAAAGACTAGACTAGTCTTTTGGTTTTGTTATTGCATGTGGTGGGTATGTGTGTGGTGCATTTTCACACTTATACATATATACGTGTAACAACAATTTGTAATAATATATATACATTATTATCTTTAAGACTTTAAAAAGTAAATGGGAAGAGTCCCTATCAAAGTGGGAAAATATACCAAAGGGCTTTTATTTCTTTAATAGAGTCAATGTTTTCTATGTGAAGACATCATTAGAAATTTCATTGGTGTTTCTAATCTAATTCAACGACGTTTTCTTCTTATCTTCAAAAAACCATTTTTAAAAAAATTTGTTGTGGAATTGAAATAGAATCTTCCTTTACAATTGCTATCTCATTTGACAGTAATTTTGTTTTCGAAAAGTTATACATTGTTTCGTTTTTTTTTCCCAACTATGTTGATTAAAATATGTTTCAATACTTTACACATAAATTTACGTCTTTGTTAGGTGCAAGTTGAATTCTTACTTTTAAGAAATTGGGTTACATTTTAAACCCAATTTTTAAAAATATTTGATAAAGATAGACAACAAAGCAAGAAATTTAAAGAGATAAAAAGTGTTTTGTTGAGTTAGTTTTTGAATATATAAATAAAATATAAAAAAATGGTTGTAAAAGAATTGGATTTTTTATTTTTGTTTGAAAATATGGCTTGATTTTGCAAATTATATATAGAAAATAGGAAAATAGCATGAAAACCATAGTAGAATAGAAGTGAGAATTATAAGGTTAATTTTCAAATTTTAAAATAAAAATGATCAAATGGGTCTTAAAATTTGTAATTACAATATACAATCTTTTGATTCAATCTAATCTAAGATTGTGTGTGTTGTAGGTTTAAAATAATGGCAATTAAAATTTTAGTTGTGAAACGAAGAGTCAAACAATATTTGGAAAGATTTAACATTTAAACTAGAAAAAATTAAAAAGTAGGAATAATGTTTAGTACTTAACTAATACTAAGATATAATGATGTTTGTACTAAATTATTGTGGTTTGGATATAATATTGATTTAGGTAGACATTATGTTACTCTATATTTGTGTTTATAAATAATTTCTAACTCTTTTCCTTTCAAAGAAATTTCTAAGTTAATATAAGATGGTTATTTAAAATTGTATATAATTTAAATTCCAGGTATGCTTGTAATTTTAACTTATTTGAAAAAAATCCAAAAGCTATAGGTTTATGACTTTGGACTTTTAGGGGTGTTTGAACATTAACATGCACGCTGTGAGTTGGTATAATATATTATCTCATTGTCTGATTTACCAATTTTACATGTTGGTGGAGTTGAGTTGGTATATTATATTACACTACAACAAAAATGGACTATGACGACCGTTATTTTCTGTCGCGAACAAAATCCGTGACAATTATTTTCAGTCATAGAAGCGGGAGTGTCATGGAAAGTCCTTCCATGACAGTTTTCAAAAGCTGTCACAATAAGTTTTTTCATGATAAAAAAATAAATGTCGTTAATTAATATTTTATGATAACAAATAACTGTCATATTTTATATTATAACAAAAAATAACTGTCATCATTTGCGTATTAACGACAGTTTAAAAAATGTCGCAAATTCATTAATTATGACATTTTTTAAATATCAGGGATATGTCAATCGCGATAGTTTTTTTAAAAATAAATGTCATTGACGACATTTTTTTCCTGTCAAATATATGTTAATCGTGACAGTTTTTTAGAAAATTAAATGTCATTGTTTTGCTATTGACGACATTTTTTCCTGTCAAATATAAGACAATCGTGACAGTTTTTTTTATAAAAAAATGTCATTGTTTTAGTATTGACGACAATTATGGAGTGTAACGAATTCATATATTATGACATTTATTTCCTGTTGCAAATTCCTCAATTACTACCATTTTTTCCTGTTCTCCTTTGTCGCTCCGCCATTACACGAACCATTTGAATGACAATAATGTTATAATACATAACACCCATATAGAAACAAATGGTCGACACTTTAATATATATACGCTATAATACACTTTGTAATATTCGAACATTTTCAATCAAGTTTGAACAATTTACAAGTACGAAATTACCGCCCTTAATCAAAACAAGTGTAAATATCATCATAATACATATAACATGATTTTTTGTACAAGCATAAACAACCAACCAATAATCATTCACCTCTAAAAATATTCTTTGTTGCTTGAACCATCGTCAAATCCTTCATTTCTAAAAATAGCCAGTGTATTTTGATGACCTTGATTAGCTCTTTGAAGAAAATTTCATGAATTTTGTCGACTCCATTAGAACCTACAAAGACAACATGAATATAAGCATATATCATTGGACAAGAGAGTACAACTCGCTTAAAGAGCAACATGAATATAGCAGAAGAAACAAAATTGGTTGTGCACTTCCATATACCTCTAATTAGCTGTGCACTTCCTATTAAGCAATGAAACAAAATTGTAACTGGACATAAGAAATGCCAGAAGAAGTTAGATTATCAACTACTCTCGGGATAAAATGATTTTATCTTACACAAATCATAACAAACGAGTAATGCAATGATACTGCCATAACAAAAACAGAAAATATTACTATAGCACAAGTAAAACATCAATAATGACACGTTATATCAATTATCAACTGATAATTTTGCAAAGAACCAGAATATACTCATGCGTATATATGTGGCATCATTAATTTTCTAAATGGATGATCCATCACGAGAACCATGGAATTGGAAACAAAGAACTAGATATTAGAAGGAAGTAAATACTATGATTGTGCATACCAAAAAACAGAATACAATTTGCATACCAATCTTCCATTTTCATCTCTAAAAACACCCCCACAAAAACAGAATACAATCTCAACTACACACACACAACCTTCAAAATTACAACACCCCCCGATCAAATCTCATAAAAAAACTCAAGAATTCCTCAAAACATTATCAAACACCCCCCTAACAGAATCAATCCTCTGCCAACAAAACCATCTCCAAAACATTATCTAAATTTAAAAAAATATCAAAAAAGAAATATACAACAACAGAATCAATTCATACAAAAATTTATAAATATATAAAACAAAATCTCATTTTAGAGTATGACTAAAGAACATTACTTATAAGAAGGTTCTACTTAAAGCTATTTAAAGGTAATTAAGGAACATTACCATTAATGTAAGATTGAAAAAAAACAATAGTGAGATTATAGAAGAATAACTAGAGTGTCCACACAACAATATCATCCAAATAGATTAGTGAATTCAAAGAACACGTACTAGATCCTGGCCTCTCAACCTCCCTAACAATGTGGGTCATTCCAGCCTTGTAACCGAAAAAAGGCAGTCAAACTAGTCAAAACATAATGCATTAAACTAATCTCATATATGTTAAACTAGTCTCATATGTTTCTTTGGTTGTTAAACATAATGCACTAACAATTTCACTCATCAACCAAATATCATTCATACTCTAAACATGAGAATTTTGAACTATGTTTTTATTCTGACTTTGAATTAACTTTTCCGGAAGTTGAATTGTTTACACCAAATCTTAGAAGTGTCAATTTCATCAATGTGTTGCCTATTCTCGAATCTAATTATGAATTTTCGTGCATATATAAAGTAAATATACAACTTGGAAGACATCGTTTTTGAAAGGGAAGGCTCAGTCTCATACACACCAAAGTTAAAATCAAATTTTGAAGAGTTGGTTAGATTGTTTCATAATGCAAGATCATTCACTTTGCCTTTGAAGACAACACAGGTATAAATTTTTCATTTTTCTGCTTCTCATCTTTTATTAACTCACCAACATATATTCTTCCTATAGTCAAATTGATCTTGTTTGTTTTACAAGGTCATCTGGTCAGGAGCATCTTTTCATAATATAAAACATTTGAGGTTGAAAACAAACGAGACTAACCACCTATTAAGGCATTTACTAAAAGCCTCGAATCTGGAGATCGTCCTTCTCAGTGAGGTAATCAAACCATTTCATAGTTGCTGATTACAAGGTTAGTTAAATGTGCATATCGAGCATAAATTTGAGGTGCATATAAGTAATGGCTCATACTCATAGGGTATATATTATATATATTTATAGATTTCATTCATATATTTTAAGAAATTATGGCTCCAGATGTTTAGTTTGTAAATTTTCATTTTTATGTTTTCAAAAGCAAAAAATACAAGAAAAATAATTGAAAGATGTTATGCAAATAGGAGAATACTATACAAATCCAAACTTGTCTTCAACGCATCCCATTTCGTTAATATTCAAGCGGTTTCTATCCTTACACGATTGTCTAACCACCCACCCTCTCCAATGGTCAGTCACCAATATAATACTAAGGTGAAGAATTGAAGAAAAATGAAAGACGACAGAATTAGCCTTCTTCCAGACACTCTTCTTCATCACAATCTCTCCACCTTGAACACAAAATTAGTTGTCCAAACTGATTGTCTTCTCTCTAAACGATGGAAAACCCTTTGGACTCTCATCCCCACTCTCAACTTTGATTACAACTCTTTCTCCTCCTCCTCATCATTCAAATATGACGACGAGGAATCCAAACGAAGATCCTTCAAGTTCTTCATCTTTTGAGTTTTATTGATACACTAAGTTTATGAATAATACATTAAGTTTACTTCACCCATTTGGTTTAATAATGTGGTCTAGGAGGTTCTATTTCCACTGATTGGGTCTGTTTTAGTGATTAATATCATCTCATCACCAACATCTTTCTTAGTTAACTTTAAACTTGTTTGTTTTACAAGGTCATGTCTTCTTTTCTTTTTGTTATATATGAAATTAAGGGCATCTAGCTTAATTTAATTTTGGTCTTATAATCGTTACATGATTGTGTTCACATGATTTTTCAGGATAATTAATGAGAATATATATATATATAGAAACATTATTGCATGCATCGGATGCTTCTCTTTCTTGAGACGACGTCGAATGGCTTGCCATGGAGGATAATGCCCTTTAGTTTTACGCTTTCTTTTGGTGGGATTTTTGGTGATTTTCTACTTAGGCTTATGTTATGTTTATTTTACTATTTAATTATTTTGAACTATGGGTTTAAAAATGACAAAAGAACTAATTCAATGCTTCTCCTCTCTTTGTTTCATTGTGTGTGTGTGAATATCTATCCATTACATGTTGGATTGGATTGGCTATGCATGTGTCTGTTTTGTGTGTTTAATCCTCCACTCTCATACTCGATTTAACATCATTAAGATTATTAGTAATCCTATTACGTTTCAACCTTCTTTAACAGTTCTTGTTTCTTAATGACGGAACCTCATGTGTTCTAAAACCATCGACAAACCAACAAATCATTTCTTTTTATACACTAGAAGAAATTTTTCCTTTGATGTCAGATTGAAAAAAATAAAAATTTTCCTTTAATGTCGTTTTTGAAAAGACAATCATTAATGTCGGTTTTAAACCGACATTAATAATATGAGTTTAATGTCATTTTTAAACCGACATTAATGGTTCGTCCATTTTTTAATTTTTTTTAATTTTGTAAAAACCAACATTAATGACCTTCTCCATTTTTAATTTCTTTTTAAATTTTTTCATTTTGTACAAACCGACATTCAGGACCTCCCAATTTTTAATTTCATTTTAATTTTTTTTTAGGTTCTAAAAAATAAATTTCCCTCTCTTTCTTACTTTACCAATTTTTCTTTTCTTTTCTTCTGTCTTCTTCGATTTTCTTCTCTTCTAACCTAGTTTTCTTTCCTTCTCTTCTCTTTTTAATATAGTAGCCATCAATCTTTCCCATTTGTCATCGTGCCCGAAGCTAATTGTTCAAGTTCAAGTCAGTCACCGTCACCATCGTGCCCGGAACCAATTGTTCGGCCACAAGAAACTCCTCCTCAGTCGTCGTCATTCCTTTCCACCGTTGTGCTCAATCGCGTCTTCAAGCTTCCGCCGCATATACGTTATTGTGTGAAATCCTAATTGAAGCATACATCGCTACTATTTGTAACTTTGGTAGTAATGCAATACAAAAAATATTTCAAATACGCATTTTCATGTTGCTCATCTCCTTTAATTTATAGCTAAGATATTTTCCTAAAACTACCTAGAAAGTGTCTATGTTTTTAATTACTTACTTTCTATGTTTTTAATTGCTTCTATTCTAAGCATTGTTGTTTTTCAATTTTGTCTCGTGTTAGTAGAAAAAAAAATGAGTACAAAAATCTACATTACATGTTAACACTTTTCCCTTTTTACCACATACTAGTAGTAAGTATTTTAAACCTTTAAAAAAGTTTATTGAGTATTAATGTAGCTCAAAAAATATTTTTTAAACAAAATAAATTAGTAAGTACTAACTTTTATAAAAAAAAAAAAAACAATAAAATTCAAGATAATTTTTTATAATTGAGTTAGAAACAAGATCTTTATTAATTAAAATTAAAATATTTGGATAAGATGAATAGGAACGATTGGTACGTTGATTTTGGGTTTAAACTCAATTGCATAATTTGATAAAAGAAACTACTTAACTAAACATATATATCAAATATATGGAAATTTCTTAAATGGTTTTTCGTATCCAACCATTGTTGAAGTTCAACTAAAAGAAGAATATATAAAAACATTATGTAATTTCAATTTTTAATTTTTGCAAGTGAACGTGTTTTTTATAACTGAAGCTGAAATGAGTTTTTCCATCCTTTTTCCTCTTAATTTCATTTCAACACACACAGAAAAGAAAGAGTTCCTGGGAACTATGGGGCTAATCAGATAGAGACATGTTAAATACAAACATCAACCACAATATATTTCATCGACCTGTAGTATGGTGTTAATCAAGTTTCTAAATTCTTCGACTTGTTGAGACAAAACACAACCTTACAGTAAAGGCACTCTTCCATATGGAGTTACTTTCTCAAAGAACTGAAAATCAAGAGAACCCAATCGATCATTTAGATGCAAAAATGCTTCTTGTTCAGATCCTCCATCTTCAGAAGAAATACTTCCACTTCCTTCCCATCTCCATAATCTATCACTATCACTCTCTATTCTTAAAAATCACTATAAGAATCCCTTGTATCTCCATCACCAGATTCTATTCCTTCCCTGAAAAACTGAGTGTTTCTCCATTGATTGGAACTTTGGCTCCATTAGCACTCCATCCATGTCTCTGTATTTAGACAAAACACAACCTTACATAGTTCAAGTAAAAGATCTACATACATCTAAGGGTGTAAACGTGTTGGGTTGGGTTGGGAGGCATTCTCAATCCAACCCATACTTTTGGGTTGGCTGGATTGCCAACCCGAATCGGAATTAAGCTTTCAACATAACCCAACCCATAAAATATGGGTCGGGTTGGGTTTTTTTCTTCCGTTTTTTAGATTCTAATGTTTGTGAAGTTCAAAATTGTTTCTTCTCTAAAGAAAGAAAAAGTTCAAAATGAGAAGAGGGGAATGTAACGCAAGACTTCAAAGTGACAAAGTTAACCTAATTATTTAACTTTTATTAAATAAAGAATATATATATGTCTTGACGCTTTTAATCCGTCAAGTATTTAAAATATAAAAGAAAAAATTATGCATTTTTTTACTATTAGTTATTCTTGATGTTTTTTTTCCTATTTAACCGCTTTTATTAAAACTGTCAAGAATATCAAAACTGCAGGGCATCAAGTATTGCCAGTTTTGTAGTAGTGTTCATTGGAAGTTTATTCTTCATTTACGTGTGTAATTTTGGAATTCACTTTTGGATGAAATTGAATGGGTGGAAGTAATTGTGAAAGTGTTGAATTTTCTTATCTTTGTGTTAAGGTTTGTTTCGTTGGAGTTTAACTCGATTAAGAAGTTTAGGAAACGTTAAGGTAAGGGTTTTCTACTACTGATCCCTATGTCAAAGTTGCTATATGTTGATTGAATTTAGAAGGTTAAACTGATTGAATTAAGAATTCAAAGTTGCTACGTATTAACTAAATTGAAAAGGTTGAATTGACTGAATTGAGAATGTTTGACTGCCATGCCTTAGAATGATTTGTAAGTTTACTGTTGACTGATTTGAGAAGGTTGACTGTTATGCATAAATTTTACTATTTTGGTGAGTCGTTAGGCTCATGATTGTTTATATACTGGTATGGTTAATTTGACTGTTTATGTTTTGAACTAAAATGTTGCAATAGGTTGGATTGTATTTTCTTGAATGGACTATTTAAATTATTAGAATGGACTAAGGGAAATTTTTTAGCTTTATCTATGGGGTAGTGTACCTTGCAGGTGTACTACAGGATCACCACTTGTTGTGCATCCTTCAGGAGCACTAGATTGATATGTGAATTCTTTTGGGAGTACTAGACTGATACGTGCATCCTTCTGGAGCACTTGACTGAAACGTACATCCTTCGGGGGCACTAGATTGACTATGTGCATCCTATGGGATCACGAGACTGTTATGATGCAGAGTACCTCCCAATAGGAAGTTAACAATTTCTACCTTTAATGGGACCAATAGTGGGTCTCTTACTGGGTATATTTTATATTCACTCTTATATGTTTAACTTTTTCAAGCAAAGGTAACATGAGAGATAAACCAGCGAGGGACAAGGACTCTTGATTGCCATATGGGAACACCCTTTCAAAAATACTTCCACTTAACATTTTTGTACTATTTTTATTAAGTTTTGATGATTTAAAATGTGGTTCATATTTAGAACAGTTTATTTCTAAGTGATTTAATGAACGATACTTTTGAACTTTTATTTTGTTAGAAAAAGGGCTGGAATAAAATTTCTTTGATGTCTATTTGATTTTTACAAATTTTATGAACTTTTACGTTTAAACAAAATGACTTTGTGTTAAAGTAAGGACCTCAGCTGATAGATAGAAAAGTTGGGTCATTTCAATGTGTTCAATAGAAGTAAGTTGGAAAAATGTCGTTTTCAAAAATATTTTTTCATGCCACAATTTAGGTTAGAGGGGAAAAACTAGATCGGGATGTGGCAGAAAATATCGAGATTGTTTAAATATCATTTTAAATGATCAATACGATCGTTTACCACTATGGTAAACACGATAGTTTACCATGGTCAAAACGATCGTTTAAATTTGAAGAATTTTTTCCATCGTTTAAAACAAACTACATGATCTTGTTGACATGATCTAAACGATCGCTAATTACCACAGTCAACAAGATTGTTTAGCACGGTCAATACGATCATTGGATTTGAAGTTTTAACAATTATTTACATTGGACTACACAATCGCCTATCATAATCAACACGATCGTTTTCCATGATCAATATGATTGTTTGTCATTGTCAACACAACCATTTAATTTTGAAACATTTTTTTCCATCATTAAAAATAATTACACGATCTGTATCATGACCTAAATGATTGAAGATCATTTATTTAGATTGTAGTACACGATCGTTCAAAAACAATTATCCCATCGTTAAAAATAATTACACGATCTGTATCATGACCTAAATGATTGAAGATCATGCATTTAGATTATAGTACACGATCGTTCAAAAACAATTACTCGTGTGTGTGTGACCAATTAATAGCGTATTGACGGTGATATTTTTTATATATTTCATTGTGGGTTTGTGGACTTTTTTTTTTTCGAAATTGTTAGAGTTAGAGGGTAAAAATTTCATCAGTTTGTTATATTTTTCTAAAAACTCCCTAAATTATATCTATTTTTGTGTTTAATACAATTTAAAATAAATTTTCACTTTCTTTTCACACAATAATAGCATGATATATAATACCTACCATATAGGTATTCATTAATGATTAAGATACAATTAATGGTTTGTTAAATTCTCCAACAATTTTGTAATTGAACTTAAAAGCACGAAATGTTCATCTTCATCCAGATATATGTTAGAACTATATTTTAAAACAAATTAGTTAAATTATAAATAAAGTGTTTTCAGTTTGATAAGACTTTATAATATTCTTATGGTTTAATATGATCGTTTGGGTTTGGGTTTGGTTGAAGGGCTATGATAGGGGTGCGCCAAAGGCCGCAAGCTGTGATAAGGTCGAAGGAAGAGCAATGGCGGAGGAGGATAGGTAAGATTTTGCGAATGGTAGAGATCTCTGTAGGGCCAAAGAAAACGGAGCGATGGGCCATCTCGTTGAGAGAAATGTTGAATATTTGTTTTGTGTCAACACTTTTCCATTTTTCATACCAATAAAATAAATTTGTAAGGATTAAAAGCATTTTAAAAAAAAAAAACTGATTTTCAAATTTATAAGAAATGGTTTTGATCATCATTATTTATTTTTTGTTAACATATATCCCAACAACAACGACAAGAAGAAGAATGTGTTAAATGGAATGAGATGAGAGTTTTCACGTTTTCTTTTCTTGTTCATTTCGCTTTTAGACAGGTGAATGCCGTTTTTCACCAAAAGAAACATTTAGTTTCAAAGCCACACATTTTAAAGGTGTCCCTCCCAACTCAATATCTAAGCCACACAAAATTAAGTAAATATCAAGAAATAAAAACTTCACAAATTCTATGCTTTTTTTTTTTTTGCTACCACACTTAAAGTTTTATCTTCACTACAGGACGGATCTATAAAGGGATTAGAGGGACACGTGCTCCCCTCACATTCCTAATTTTTATATTTTAATATTAATTTTGAAGTATTGAATTACAATATATATTAAATAATGCTTTATTTTTACTATATTTTGTCTTTAGTATAGTGACTATACCCTTTTTTAAAACCTCAAGGTTTTGGGTTCAAATCTCATCTACCAACTTCACTATGAATTTCAGACTTGCTTCATAATTTTATTTTGATTTTTTTCCCATTTTTCTTGGTTCTATCATAGATCATTTTCGGATTAAGAATAATCATATTATATTATTTATCTAAGTAAATTTGAACCATTCAAATTTCATCCAAGATATTTAGTTACCTCATTAGTCATTACCTTTTACAAGCTAGGAAAGAAACCTAATAGACCTACATATCAAATGTTACAATGATATGAGATTAATTGGTTAGACTCGTTAACCATATTAATCAGTATTCATTAATTAACTGTGTGTGTACATTTCAGTAAAGACTGACATTGGAAATTTTCTCAGTGAGATATATTTTTGTGTTCACGAATATAGACCAATAACAACAAGCTAAGTTAGTTCTTCACGAGTGTTCTTAACACCATTTGGGTAAAAAAAATCATCTTTAGGTTACTTCTAAGTCCTTAAATATCAATTATGATTCTCTAATGAACAACTTGTTCATGCTCCAACTACTAAACATAAACCTCTGTCATGTCATAAAAAGAGTATGACCTTCGTTCACAAGTTCTTGAGACACTATTTAAGGGAACATCCATATATTTACCCTAAGGGGAGAATTTCAAGTCTCAGTGTTAAGCTTGTTGCAAAATGATGTGAGCACGCGGTGCTTGTGATGCTTGTTGTGATGGTGATTATATTCGTGGTGGTTTGATGTGCTATAATTTATCTGATGTGGTTTGACCTTATTATTTGTGATTTTGTGTGCTTTCTCAAAAAGGTTTCCTTAAATTCATCACTTACTAAGTTCATTTGAATTATGTTATAAGTTTTTTCCTCCTCAGGTTGCAGGCATTGACGTCATGCGAAGGTTGGTTCTAAGGTGTTGTAGCCTAGTTAAGAAGGGAAGGCATAGTTGTTCTGTAGTCTTACATGGCATGCTAGCCATAGCCTCTCATCATACGCCTAAGAAGTCAGTTGGTAAGTGCATTGCTCCTTAGCGTGGATGGCCCCAGCTTGGTGGGAAGGCGAGAGCAATAACTAGGTTAGTGAGGCCTAACTCGATGGGCCAAAGAGCAAAAGAGTTGAAGAGCTGAGCCGGGGAAAAGAAGGTCTGAAGCTTTTCCTTAAGTTGGATTGTCTAGGTGACTAAGGAGAAGGATGAGAGGAAAGCTTCACACCTCTAAATATCCCATCTCAAGAAGCAGCATTAAGTGGTGGAAAGAAGAAGGATGTGATAAAAACCAAACTTAGTTTTATTTCTTGCAAATTGAAGTTTAAGAGTTGTAATTTGTATCTTGTAACTTCTGCAAGTGTTAAGTTAATAAAGAGAAGAAATTAAGTTATATTTTTCTACTGTTTTATTGTATTTCCTTGAGTTGTCACCTAAGAGGTTAAAGTTAAGGTGCTTGTAAAAGTGTTAGGCGACAAAGCTAATTGTTGAAGAATTGTTTTTCCACTGTAAAAGTTGTGAAGGTCTCTAAGGCTCAATGGAAGAGCTTTGCAAAGAGAAAAGAAGAAGAGTTGTTTCGCTTACTAGGTGTTCGGCGTGTCATCTCATAGAGAAATATGCAATGGATGTCTAAGCAGCACACCTTCCACTTGGTGGCGTGGTGTGATATTTGAGGCAAGGGCTTGACAAATACCCTCCAAAGAGTGGCTGGAAAATGGTAAAAAGGTCATAAAAATGGCTTAGCTGGGATAAGAGACGTGGCTTGGCTTGGAAAGAAGGGAAAATCGTGTGCGGCTTGCGTAGCTCAAACAGAAACAGAGATCGGCGTGAATGGAGGATGTAGTTTAGTCAGGTAATTTTTCGGCTAGTTGCGACTGAATCAGCTTAGATGAAGGAATATGGCGTAGACATGAGGAGGCTTGCTAGAGAAGACTGGCTGCTCTGACTAACAAATGGCTCGAAGCTTCGTGCAGTCTTCGGTGTAGAACATCCTTCAGCTTGTCGAAACGTAGGGATCGACGACAAAGGACTTGATGGAACGTAGTGAAGCTCGATTGACGACAGTGATGATGTCATTGTTGTGACTAGGGCTTCTATCGTGAGGGAGAAGATGAAATGGCATGCTATACGAGTGTCCATTTATAAAATTAAATAATAATAGTATTAATATTAATATCATTCGGTTTCCTTTTCCTTTTTCTTTTCTCTCTTTTCCTTTTTCTTTTCTCTCTTTTCCTTTATGATTTAAATCCAACTTCTTCTCTTTCCTAATAAATCCAATCACATCAACGTGTCTCCTCAAAAAATATTTATCTTTCCTCAAATAATCAATTATCTTTCACCCATAATTAATTTTCCACAAATAAAATTATCTTTACCCATTTTCCATATTTATTATATATACATATCTAATTAAGAGGCATTTCTAAAAATATCAAAATATGTTAAAATATTTACAAGTTATAACAAAATGTTGGATTCTATCAATGGTAGAAACTGATAGACTTCTATCATTGTCTATCAATGTCTATTATTGGTAGAATTTGAAAATTTCGTTATATTTTGTAAACATTTTGTCAAATTTGTTGTTTTTGACAATTTTCCTATAATTAATCATAATTTACCAAAAACTCAAATCCTTTAATTAATTAAATATACGCCAAAATATATATTTAATTGATTACAATTTCACAAAACTAGATAATTCACATTCAGGTAACTCAAAATAACACCCAATGAATTCAAACTTAAGATAATTAAATTTGAAATTACCTTTTTTTTTGGCGTGAAATTCTTCCCTTCTTTAGGAACTTTCATCCTCAAAAGTTCTAATCCTCGAACAACGTAACTCAGGATACCAGACTTTCATGTCATCCTCTCGTTGTCTTGTGGCCTCTTCAACTCTCTGGTTTCGCCATAGTACTTTCACCAGCGCAATTTCTCTATTATGAAGCAACTTGACCTCTCTTGCCAAAATCTCAACTGGTTGCTCCTCATAACTCAATTTCTCACTAATTTTGCAATGGCTAATAGTCAACTATATGTGATGGATCTACTACGTATTTCCTCAGCATAAAAACATGAAACACATCATGAACTGTATAAAATGACGGAGGCAACACTAAACGGTAAGCTATGGGACCAATCCATTTTGCTCTCCCCTACAAAACGGGGACTCAACTTTCCACTTTCTAAAATACTAGGTTCCCTGTGTCAAAATCAAGATCCTTACGTCGTACATCATGGTAATCTTTTCTACTACACCATTTTATTGTCTTGTTCCTAGGATTGTGTATTGACCATGTATGCTATATTGGCTTTCTAGGAATTTAGCAAATTGGCCTAGGCTTCTCATCATATTTTTCATAATATTCACCACCTCTATCGCAACTACAACTTTTACCTTTCTATCAAATTGTCGATCACTTTCATTGATAAATATCTCTAAAATACTCTGTCTGACATCAAGATTTAAACAGATATGATTTTAAATCCCAACATTTTAAAAGAAAATAAAATTATTTAAAAATACTATTTGTATTTTGGAACAAAAAAATATTTGAAATCACTTAAATTAGTATATCATGTTTGGATACCCACTAAAAAGGAAAAGAATGTCCATTTACTCATCTACCCTGTAATGTTTTAACAACTTAGTTTAATAATTAAGAACTATTTTAGAGTACAAAGTTACTTGCAAATCATTATAGAAAAACATATTATTTAGACAAATGAATTAACCTATTCAATTGAAACTTACAAGTGTCATTATTATTGTTAAAAAAATTTTAAAAAAATGTCTACATTTCAATAATTCCTAAAAATGTCATTATATATTGTTGTTTTTATAGAGGTTGTCATGTTATAGATTGAATAACATATTGTAATCTTTAGAGATGTTGCGATATGTGGTTAGACTAAATAACAAACTTTCTCTTTCATTCAAAAACATGTTAGATTGTATTAAAATTTATAACTAAAACGAAAGAAATTTCTTAAAAATCATGAATTGTGTATAGAAGTGAAAATAAAAATCATGAATTGGAGAAAGAAACAAAGGAATTAAGTAATTGAAAAGAAAATAAGTTTAAAATGAAAAACAAAAAACAAAAAACTCACCTCTAATTTGTTTGGGTTTGAAAGAAAAATTTTGCTTTGTTACAGTGAACCAATTCAAATTAACTTATGAGTTTAAAAAAATAAAGAAGAAAATTAAATATAAAATACAATACAATACAATAAAAGCCAACTATGTTTAACTTATAATTTGTTGCTTAAACGAAAGAAGTTGATTTTTTTAGTTCAAAATCCTTCTAAATACGATCAATTTGGAACGAAAATTCTTCTTAAAACACACAGTTTGAAGTTCTAAGTAACAACAAAACTGATTTCACATGACTACTTGAAATCTTCCCAAATCCCATGGGTTCCAAACAGTGGTTAAAGCCTCTCTCGCTTCAGATTTTTCATTCCACAAGTAGAATATATTCATAACGTGAAAAATCATTGATAAAGGCAATGAGATCATTTTCGTCATCAGAAGATGGAAGATCTAAAAGCCCACCAAACATATATGTGTGTCTGATTCGAAGGAGTTGGGAGCTTCTTAGCTTGTGGCTATTTTACTATCTATATGTGTTTTTGTTTGTTTTTTGGAAGAACTCCATTTTTTTTGTTACCCATCTTTCAAATCTTTCTTTGGATATGTTTTGATTCATCCTACAAAAATTCATCAAACTTAATGGTGGTTAAGGTACTGATCATTAGTGTTTTAACAAAGTGACTTATCAACTAACTCAATCTGAGAACAATTTTCCACACAAAATCCTTAGCATTTTTCAAATTTGTAATTGTAGACTTGATGTTGCATTGTACTGTTCATTTGTGTAAACTTGAGGTCAATCTATTTGATCTTTTCCAACTTTATTAGAGATCCATTCCTAACAATGCCAGTGTTAGCAAATGCAGCAGGTTTTTCATCTAATATTGCTAAATCAGAATGAAATCAAATTTGTTCTTAGAGAAAAATGAAAAATTGAGTTCATTAAACTTGATCTTATATAGTCGGAGGTTAAAAAAATGAAGAAAAATAGAAGCAAATTGTCGCAAATACATAATAAATATGCTTAAACATTATTGTTCTGAGAAATCAACTTAAATAACTAATCTAGATTATTGAAATAACATTGCATAATCATTAATCATCAAAGTTCTTATTGAGAAGAAACAATAAATAATATACAACGACACTCATGTATAATTGATTATAAATTTAATTTCACTTAATTGGTAATTAAAATGCTCAAACTAGATTAGAATTGTCTAATCAAACACTTCAATCAATCACAAGATTTAAAATTATAAAACTACTAATCAACTTTTGAAAAATTCAAAATGGTTTACAATACACTACAACAAAAATGGATTTCCATGACTTGCCAGAATAGATGAAAGAGTGAAAATGAGTTATAAAAACTAATTTCACCAAATGTAGTTTCAATTATTTTGCCGAAAATGATTGTCTTTTTTTCTTTTTTGTGTCATCAATTTATGACGGTAAAAAATAATCCTAAAATGCAACAAAATGTTTTATGATATAAGGAACATATGAGTAAAATCTTTAATATTTCATATAAAATATAAAATAATCATCTTGCATCGCATAAACATGAATTAACTTTCAATTGATATTTCTTATTGAAAGAACTCCCATCCAAAGAATCCATACACAACCATTATGATTTTAGTGTTTGGAGAAAAAAATTAACAATAATTGAAATCAGGAAAGCCTATTAAAAACGACATCTATATGATGATCGTAAAGCAAGTATAAATGCCTTATTTACCAAAAAATATGTATATATTTAGTCACATCTCATAGTAGACTCAACTTTTTGCAATGTATCCAAAAGTTCAATCCAAGTTATCACGTTATGAATTTTGTTATAAAAAAAAAATTATTTTCTACTTTCATTTCATCTTTGTTATTACATTATAAAGATAAGTATAGCAAACCATATATAAAGTGCACTTCCTCTTTCCAATTTCAAAAGGTTCCTCTCCTGTGTAGGGTTTTTCGAGCAAACCAATTATTTTCATTTCATT
>JBBPDI010069984.1:0-17164 GCA_037974545.1 Cucumis variabilis
ACACGGGCCCCAAACGTGGGTTTGGGTTATTATAACCCAAGCCCACAGTAATTAATTGGGGCCCAAACACACCCTTATAATTTAGCGTTCTCCCTTTTGAAACTTCTTATAAAAAATGCCAAAACACACTGTAAAAAACTAGTATACGTATGTAAGTAAAACGAGACACAAAGTAATGTGAAAAAACAAAAAAATATAATATTAAAATAACAAATAAATTAAGAAAATATGAAAATATAAATTTCTCCAAAAATTCCACTTTCTCCCATTTCTTAGTAAATTTCACCCATGCATGTGTCTAACAACATCCTCCAAATGCCACTATTTATAAGCAATATGGCAAACATGATGTGGATTATATGGCCACTAAGAGTTGTTATCTTCAAGACACATAACAAATGAGTTGGGTGTGGAGGGAAATGACTAATGGTAATGGATATACTAAGCATAATGAACATATGTTATACTATTTTTAATACTCCCTCTTAGATGTCCATTACGTATATATGAAATATGTCTCGTTAAAACATTCCTAGAAAAAAACCCAATGAAAAAAATTTCTAGTGAAGGAAAAAGAGCACTTCATATAGTTTATACACTTACAAAAATACAATTTAGTCACTGCATTCTAATGTTGCGAACCAATTTTTCAAATTTTGGAGTGGGTAATGATTTTGTAAATAAGTATGACAGGTTATCCTTTAAACAAATTTGTTGTATTGTGATGTCATTATTTTCTTCAAGATCATGAGTGTAAAAAAGCTTCGGTGAAATATGCTTTGTTTTATCACATTTAATATTTGATTTGAGATACATGTGTTGGTTTCGTATAGTATTGTTAGAAGTTTTTTACTAGAAGACAAACCACATGCTCTACGAATGTATTGAACCATTAATCTTAGCCATATACATTTTCGGCTTGTCTTGTGGATTGCAAGAATTTGTGCGTGATTTGAGGAAGTGGTTGTTATTATATGTTTCAATGATTTCCATGATATAGCAATGCCTCCACATGTGAATAGGTAACATATTTGAGATCTAGTTTTGTGTGGATCAAATAAATATAAATATACAAAACCTACAAAACCAACCAAAGTCAAAATTTGATTTATTTGAATAAAACAAACTCATATCAATTGTTCTTTAGTGATAACAAAGTATTTGCTTAATTTCATTTCTTCCAATGTCTTTTTGTTGGAGAGGAACTTTGTATCAGCTAAAAATTTATTGAAAATGCAATATCTAGTCTTGTATTGTAGCAAGATACATAAGTGCACCAATTGGACAAAAATATGGTACTTTTGGACAAAAGTTTTTATTTATCATCTCGAGGTCAAAATACATCTTTCTTCACATCTGGTGAACGAACTTGTACTGGAATGTTCAATGGATGTGCTTTATCCATATAAAATCTTTTTTAAAAAATTTCACATATAAGTTGATTAATGAACAAATATCTCATCTGCTAAATGCTCAATTTGCAAGCGAAGGCAAAATTTTATTTTTTTCGAGATCTTTCATCTCGAATTCTTTTTAAAGATATTCTATTGTTCTTGAAAGCTCTTTAGAAAGTTTTAATTATATTTAAATCATCAACATATACAATTATAATAGCAAATCTTGATTGTGATTTCTTTATAAAAACACATGAACATATTGGATTATTTTGATATCATTCTTTCAACAAATATCCACTCAAATTTCATATCACATTCATTTCGATTGTTTCAATCCATAATGATCTTTATAACGTTATTAAATAGAATTTTCAAAAACTTGATTTATGTGTTTCAGGTATCTTAAAACCTTTTGAAGCTTTCATATAAATATCATTTTTAAAAAATACATATAAATATGTTGTGACTCCATTCATAAGATGCATGCTCAGATTTTCACACGTAATCAAGTTAATTCAAAATCTTAATATGATTACATTCATTGTCGAAAAATATCTCTCATCATAATCAATACTAGATCTTTGTGAAAAACCATGTACAATTAGTCTTGCTTTATATCTTGTGATCTCATTATTTTCATTTCCTTTTCTCACAAATATCTATTTGTATCCAATAAAGTTTGACATCTTCTGGCATTTGGACTACTGGTTCAAAAACTTAAAGTTTTGAAAGTGAATTTAATTCTGCCTTTATTATTTCTTTCTACAAAGACAATTTTTTTTTGTATCGACATTATTCAACATATTTTGGTTCAGGATTCTCATTTTCAGATGTAATATTAAGAGCAAATATTATATGCAAAATATTGTCAACAACTATACACTAGTTTAGTTCTATTGTTTTTTTTTCTGTCATGACATAGTTTATTAAAATCTCATTATTATCCTTAGTTGTTTTATCTTCTACGATATTCTTGTTTGGCGTCAAATTTTAGATTTCTTCTGGAACATCCGTATCCTTAATCGAGTTATTGACTTCCTTTCTTTTTGAAGATTTTTGTCTCGGGAACATATTGGTCTATCATGCTTCTAGCATCTTCCAGATTCATCAATGACAACTTGATGTGTTGGAAAATCAAATTTTTATAGAACATTTACATCTTCTATATGTGACTTAGTTACTTTATTTCCATATACATATGCATTTGGTAATTGATTTGCTATATTTTGCAAATGAATTATTTTCTAAAATTCAAGTTCACATTGATTTTTACAATGATCTAAATGAGACAATAATAATACATTTCATGTAATTTCTTTTTCCAACTTTTAAATTACTCTTTAATGTTGAAAAATTTGTTCGTTAAAATGACAATCAACAAATCGTGCAATAAATACATCACTTGTAAGGAGTTCGAGATATTTAATAATTGACGAAGAATCAAATCACATATATTCCTAGTCTACTCTGAAGGTCTATCTTAGTTTGTTGTGGTTATAAAAATATTCTATCTCATTCTTTCTATTAGCCTCAATATGATAATTATTGCAACGTATATCTTTAAAACTCAGTAGATTTCTCTTTGATTGACTAGAGAATAATAATGCACTATCAATTTTGAATTTTGTTCATATAGGCAAACATGATATTTGCTTTTCAAAATCCCTCAGTTAGGTTTGCAGAATCTGACATTGTATTAATTTTTGTTTCTAGCATTGTCGATTTGGAAAAATATTTTTTACTTGTTAGTATTGTGTGTAGTTGCACTGTCTGTCAAACTATATCTTCATTACTCGTTTTTTAGTTATTTAACACAAGAAAATCGTTCATGCTTCTTCATTAGACAAAATAATTACAAGGAGAGAAACAAAACTTAGAATATAAAAAAAATTAAGAAATAAAAGACATTAATTATTATATAAATTCATAAAGAAAACACTTGATATTTTATCAAATATTTCAGTTTTCTCTTTGGAAGATTTAAACTTTACCATATCCAAACCGGATGCGAGTAAAATATATTATTGATATATGATACGCAAAATTTGCTTCCACATTTTTCTCTTTTCTTATAGAGCTTTTCTTTTGTAGTTTTTCTTTTTAAAATTTGGATGAATACAAGGACCAACCCTGAAAAATAGTTATTTTTTCCTTTACTACAGTCACATCCTCGACCGCAACTATTAAATTCACAACATTAACTTATGGAAATGAGATTGTTCCAGTTGGTCAAGATTCATAACTTTTCATCCACCATTATTAAAATTTACAACATCCACTTCAAGAAATGTTAGTTATTTAGTTGACTGATATTCATGATTTTCAATCAATAACTCATTATATACCCTTGTATGTTTCTGGATACATTCAAGAACAAAGAGTTGATCAGATTCTTATCGATAATGGATCAACTGTCAACATAATGCCAAAGTCAACTATTAGACAATTAGGCATCTTGATGGACTAGCTCTCAAATAGCAAGCTAGTAATCCAAGGTTTCAATCGGGACAACCAAAGAGCAATAAGCATGATACGCTTAGAACTCACAATTGACGACTTAAAGGCAAGTGCATTGTTTTATGTCATAGACTTAATATCCACTTACAAGCTGTTACTAGATCATTCTTGGATTCATGGAAATGAAGTAGTAACTTCGACACTACATAAGTGCTTCAAATTTTATCAAGATGGTGTAAAGAAAGTTGAAGTCGACTTTAACCTGTTCTTAGAGGCTAAGTCTCATTTCACATATGTAAAGTTTTATTTGAAGAATGATAATATCTCAGAAGCTTTGCCTACAAAAATTTCTCGTATAAAAAGGAAAGATAATTCACTACTGAAATCACTTGCAAGCAGAAAACCACATGAAAGTATAGGAACCTTTAACTCTAGAAAGGGTGAAGCATACAATGGCAGCACAAAGAGTATGATCTTGAAGGATGAAAAGGCTTCAAAGCCACCGATTTTGTGCTATGTCCCTCTATCAAGGTATAAGAAAGTTGAGTCACCGTTCGTGGAGTCTACAAAAGGCTTTAAGGTCGCTGACATCGAAGTCTTAAAAGAAAGCTTCATTACACCATTAACTAAGATAACGAAGCAAGAGATAAAGATAGACTTGATGGAATCAAACTTGCCTTAAAGGCGAACGAAAGACGAATTGGACCCCAAGGTTTGCAAATTGATGACGAAAATGGGTTACGACTTCAGAGCCCATGCAGAGTTCAAAAGCTTGAAAATTCATGACTGGCCTAAGCTTTCTCAACTCAAAAGAAGCTTTTACGGAAAGGACATGTTGTACTCGTGTCAAGATAATGACTTGAATACAAGTCATAAAAGCCGATCCATATAACTAGAAAGGGTAAGGAAAGAGTGGTTGACAACAATCATATAACTATAGAGGAGGTTGATAGTACGAAAGAAAAAGGAGGCGATAATCAAAGAACCTAATCCTTTGACCGAATTAGACCGTCTGTTTCATGTGCTCTAGCATTTGAAAGACTAAGCATGATAGAGATAGAAAGAGAAGGTCACGGGTCAACACCTAGCCTTGACCAACATTCAACCTTTCGAAGGCTAATTACAACCTCTATAAAAGAGAAAAGCACATGTCAGGCCTTGATACAAGACCATCAACCTTTGAAAGGCTAGGTGTATCTAAAAAGAAAAATATGCAAGCACCCAGTGCTCTCATTTTTAATCATCTTGGGAATGAAGGCCTATATGTCATCATTGGTTCCAACATAGATACAAAGAAGAAGGAATTAACATCTCGCACATTAGTTTGGTACCAAATTAAGCATACAAACATTGAGAATTGTCATGGTAAAGAGTTTCCTCATAAGTCAAAGGAAAAGTGAGAAATTCATAGCAATGTTCCTTCTCAAATAAAAAGAAAAATCTTTGTTACTTTCAATACAAGTCAAGGTTCGTTGAAGGTAAAAAGACATACAAACTAATTCTGAAAAAGAAGGCTCAGAACAAGGAGAATGTGAAACCTCATGTCATCACATCACCATTATTGAGGAATCATTTATTGAAAATCTAAAAAAATACGCGAAAGATGTCCCACAGAGTTTAGAGGATGGTGGCCAATCTACCGTAGATGAGCTAAAAGATAACTTTAGTACAATAGAGGAACCACATCCAACTTTCATTAGTGCACCTCCCTCTAAAGAAGAAGAGAATAAGTATATAAGTTTGCTCATCGAGTATCGGGACATCTTTGCTTAGTCATACAAAGAGATGTCAGGACTTGATCTAAAAGTAGCAGTCCATCATCTTGTAATCAAACTAGGGTATTGGCCAATTAAGCAAGTGTAGCGACATTTTCAACCAGAGCTTATTTCTCAAATCGAGGTTGAGGTCAATAAGTTGATTGAAATAGGATTCATTCACAAGGTGAAATATCCAACATGGATAAAAAATATTGTCCCTGTAAAAAAAAAGAACAGAAAACTTTGTGTTTGTGTAGACTTTCATGAACTAAATAATGCATAACCTAAAACTGATTTTCCTTTGTCTATCATAGAAATCATGGTTGATGCAACTACTAGACACAAGGAGTTTTCTTTTATGGATAGATCATCTGGATATAGCCAGATACGAATGGTCCTTTCAGATGAAAAAATGACAGCCTTTAGGACTCCCAATGGAATATACTGTTACAAGGCGATGTCCTTCGGATTAGAAAATGTTGGTGCTACTTATCAACATGCTATGCAGAAAGTGTTTGATGGTATGTTGCATAAATATGTCAAATGCTATGTTGATGACCTTGCGGTCAAATCCAAGAGACGACAAGACCATTTAAAGGATCTAAAAGTTGTGTTTGACCACTTGTGAAAATATCAGCTCAGGATAAACCCTCTCAAGTATGTGTTTGGTATGACTTCAGGAAAGTTTCTTGGCTTCATTATAAGACACCGACGCATTGAAATGGACAAGTCTAAGATTGATGTCATTTAGAAGATGCTAAGGCCAAACAGTTTGCATGACCTAAGAAGTCTCTAGGGATGATTGGCTTACATTTGAAGGTTCTTTTCTAACCTGGTTAGTCAGTGCCAACCATTTCAAAAGTTGATGAGAAAAGGAGTAATTTTTGTGTGAGATGAAGCTTGTCAAAATGCCTTTGATAGTATAAAGAAATACTTGCTTAGTCCCTCAGTGCTAGGAGCTCCAGTACCTGGCAAGCCATTAATACTATAAATTGTTGCACAAGAAAGATCCTTAGGAGCATTGTTGGCACAAGAGGAGGAGAAGGGAAAGAAGCATCCTATCTACTATCTAAGCAAAACCTTGGTTGGGATTGTACTTAACTATTCTCCTATCAAGAAGACGTGCCTTGCATTTTTCTTTGCCATCAATAAGTTGAGACATTATATGCAAGCCTTCACGGTTCATCTAATGAAAAAAGTGGACTCTATAAAGTATGTTCTGTTTAGGCTAATCATCTCTGGACGCTTAGCCAAATGGGCGATTCTACTTCAGCAATACGACAATGTTTATATTCCACAAAAGGGGATAAAAGAACTAGCACTTGTAATTTTTTAGCAGACCACCCAATTCCTTCATATTGGAAATTATGTGAAGACTTGAAGTCATACTTCGCTTATGCTCGATAATTGATGGAAATGTTTCATAGCGTGATGTTGGAGCATGTTCCTAGAGCAAAAATAAGAGGACAGATGCATTGACGAATTTAGCCACTACCTTGATGATGCCAGATGAACTCTGAATATACCACTTTATCAACGATGGATTATGCCTCAAAAAGCTATCTGAATGTCAGGAAGAAAACGTGATGACAAGACGGTTGGCATCAACCTATCATAGAGTATCTTAAACATGAAAAACTTCCAAAGGATTGTCGTCATAAAGCTGAGGTACGAAGAAGTGCTACGCACTTCATTTATTACAAGGAAATCTTATATCACCGTTCTCTTGAAAGACTCTTCCTTCGACGCCTAGAAAAGGAAGAGTCAATAAAAGCCATAAAGGAAGCGCATGAAGGTGTTTGTGGAGCACGTCAATCGAAACCAAAGCTTCAATTCCAACTAAGAAGAATGAGCTATTACTAGCCTAAGATGATCCAAGATTTCATGGACTATGCAAAGAAGTGCGAGGCCTGTCCATACCATGCAAACTTCATACATCAACCTCTAAAGCCTCTTCATCCAACTGTGGCTTCCTAGCCGTTTGTGGCTTGGGGACCCGATCTGATTGGCTCCATTACACCAAAATCATCAACAGGACATTTTTATATCCTTGCAGCACCATACTATTTTTTAAGGTGGGCTAAGATCATTTCCTTGAGAAAGGCCAAGAAAGTGAATGTAATAGAATTTATTCGAATCCACATCATCTATCGATACGGTATTCCTCACTAAATTGTGATAGATAATGGAAGACAATTCTCCAATAATATGATAGAAAAATTCTGTGAAAAATTCAAGTTCAAGCAATACCAGTCATCCATATACAACACAAATGTGAATCGACTAGTTGAAGCATTCAACAAAACGTTGTGCAATCTTTTGAAGAAAATTGTCTCCAAGTCAAAGAGGGATTGGCAAGACAGAATCGGTGGGGCATTGTGGACTTATCAAATTACTCATTGCACTCCTATAGAGGTTACACCATATTCACTTGTTTACGATATAAAGGTTGTCCTTCCCTTCGAAAGGAAAATTTTGTAACTAAGAATGGCAGTACAAGAGGGATTGACTATTGAAGATAATGTTAAGTTACGTCTTCAAGAGTTAAAAGCACTTGATGAAAAGTGATTAAAATCTCAGGAAGCAATGGAATGCTACCAAGCGAGAATGTCTAAAGCTTTTAATAAACAAGTTAAATCTCGCTCCTTTCAAGTTGGTGATCTAGTATTTGTTGTAAGAAGATCGATCATTATAACGAGACATACAAGAAATAATTTCATACCTAAATAGGATGGATCTTACATTGTCAAAGAAGTTTATACAAATGGCACATACAAGATTGTTGATTAAGACGGACTACGAATTGGCCCAATCAACGACAAATTTCTCAAGAAATTTTATGCTTAATTTTGTTATGTAAAAAAAAGAAGTGTTACAGTTGAACTACGTTATGACATGACCACTACATTGTAAAGGGTACGTAGACAGCTTAAAGAAAACTCTAAGTTCAATCCAGTAAAAAAAAGTTGAACTACATTATGATTTGATCCCTGTATTATAAAGTGTACGTAGTCAGCTTAAGAAAAACCTTAAGTTCAGTCTTGAGAAAAAAACTCAGTAGAACTACGTTATGAATTGATCCCTACATTATAAAGGATATGTAGGCAGCTTAAAGAAAACTTTAAGTTCAATCCAGTAAAAAAAAAGTTGAGCTACATTATGATTTGATCCCTATATTATAAAGGGTACGTAGTCAGCTTAAAGAAAACCTTAAGTTTAGTCTCGAAAAAAAAACTTAGTAGAACTACGTTATGACTTGATCCCTACATTATAAAGGGTACATAGGCAACTTAAAGAAAACTTTAAGTTCAATCTAGTAAAAAAAAGTTAACTACGTTATGGCTTGATTTCTGTGTTATAAAGGATACATAGGCAGCTTAAGGAAAACCTTAAGTTCTGTCCTGAGAACAATACTCAATTGAACTACGTTATGACTTGATCTCTACATTATAAAGGGTACGTAGGTAGCTTAAAGAAATTTAAGTTCAGTCATATATTAAAAAAACAATGATAAAGACCCTTTGAGCTAGGCCATAATTAGAGCGTCATTTATCATGAAGGCAACCAAAAAATTTAAATATATATGAATACCAATTAAATGAGAAAAAGAAACAGTGATAAATTGCATTCAATATGGGAAAAATGAGAAGTCGAACGATGAAAGAATGAAAGTTTTATTACAAATTTCTGATTTAAAATTTAAAATAGCAAAAATTGATAAATAAGAGGAGGTAATGAATCATAGGTCCATTTAAGGTTCTTCAGCTCCTCTAGTGTGTTTTCTAAAGATTCATGAAGTGTTGATAGCATTTTAGCATCGACATCTCCAATGATTGGGGCACATTCGAGTTTGTCAATTTTCTCTCAAGTCTTTGAAATGTCATGCTGCTTTAGCTTCAACTTTGTGTCGTTCTTGGAAATAATGCCAAAAAGTTTGGCAAACTTTGACAATATCACTTTTAACTTTACTTCTAGTTAGCCTCCTTGGCAGATAGTCATGCAAGGCGATGTTTGACAGTGCTTGTCTCCTCCAATATAAGGTTCTCATCAAGTCCGGGAGTTTTCACAAAACCTTTCGCCTCTGTTAGTTGACCATCCTTAGTTCATTGGAGTAAAAATGAGGAATGCATTTGATTATGGTTCTCGACACCTTGGAAGTAGCCATCCACAAGCTCTCTAGAAAAGGTAAGGTTGTTACTGCCACTAGTTGGAATTGCATCAAAGATCTTACGTATTTCTGGTTCAAGGCTATATACTCGCTCAAAAGGGTACAAAAGATCTTCTATCATAGGTTTTCCACAAAGTTATGGCAGTCTGTCGTTGGAGGTTAGAAATTAAGTTGTCTACAAAAAAATGAGAAATCTCAAAAGCTATGATAGGCTTCGCTCCTTCCACTTGTAAGGAAACCCCTTGATCACAAGAGGACGAGTTGACACGATAGTTGCACCTATAGGTGTCTTAGAGTTCTCACTATAAGTAAGTGCAACGTTATAACCTTTTGGATTGGCCATTGACTTTAAGGTTCCTTCGATGTGTAGGAAACAGTCACCTAAAGAGGACTACAAAATAATGTTAATAATAAGAAATAAGAGTGAGAGTAAAGGGGTACGTAAAAAAAATAATAACAACAAAAGGAGACAAAAAAAACCATGGGGGAAGGGATGTCAAAAATTGTACGGTATCGAAAACTTCAATATGAGGATCTTCATCATCAATAGATTGTTTGCCAGGCTTCTTGGGTCTCTTCCAATGGTGATCATCATTGTTATTTTGACTTTCTTTAGTATGTTCAGAAGGGCCCTTGCCGGTTAGCAATATGCGGATGTCCTTACCTACATTGTCAGTGTCACCTCTAGCAGGAAGTTTAAATCGTGTAGAAGGAGTTGAATTATCCACCAAATATTTTGTACCTTCCTCAGTTTTCCCCATTGGTCGTTCCTCAGTTTCATTGGAGCATGTCTTTTTACTTGGTGGTTTTGGATTTGATGTAAAGGGGAGTGGGACAAACTATCAAATGTTGCACTCCTTCTTGGAGGCAATCACCGTGTTTTGCAAGCCACCAGACCTTATAATGCGAAGTAATATGGGTGCTTGGGTTAAGGGCAGATGCAGGAAGATATACTTTGAAAAGTGTGTTCTAGCGGATTGCTAATCATCCAATAATATTGTACGTGGCAAAATCATCTTTGGGAATTTTTTTTGCCTAAGCCATGTAGCACGTCTTCATAAAACTCAAGTTGCCGTGGATGATCCACATTGTGAGGATAGAAAACAAGAGCGAATGCTTATAAAGAATGAAATATTTCAATTAATTAACTTTCCATCATTAGTTAAGAGTTCGTCTTTATTCTTTGCCTGAAGGCATGTGTGCCATGACACATACTTTTCCTTGTGAATATGTGTACGAACCTCAAGATTATTATAGTATTTGGCCCCACCTTCACCAGAAAATTCAACCATGCATGGATCCCTAAGACTCGTAGGGGGCCTTATAATGGAATTAAGTACAAAAATAAGGTGGTTTTAAAAACTTATTACCAAAATACTGTCATTTTGAAACTTTTTACCAAAATAATGCTGATTTTGACGTTTTAAAAAACAAAAAAGAAGTGAAGACTTGCCCCATTAAAAAAAAGAAAATAAAAAGAGAGGGGAAGAGAGATGGCGAGTTTTCGCCCATCCACTTTTCATAAGTTTTCTTTTCTTTTTATATTTAAATAAAACTTATTTAAATATTTATATTTCTTTTCTATACTTTTCTTAATTATTTTCTTTTTTGAATGTAAAAGATAAATTTTATTTTTTAATTATTATATATATATATATATTTTAAAATAGTTTTTTTTAAAATTTGATTTTAAATATTTTAGAATCATTATTAATATTAATATCATTTTTCGAGCGGTAGGGCCAAAATGTGAATAAAATATCAAATTTGATCATAGCCTACTAGATATTTGAAAATTTATATCCTAATTTTGGTAGGATCAAAATAAATTTTTTTAAAATCACTTATAATGATTCATACGATTTATTTAATAATTTTCTTATGGACTTAGATTGATATAATGTGAGGATATTAAATCTAAATGATCTTATTAAACGATGGTTTAGACTTACAATGAAAAAAGAAGGACACGATACCTGATAATAAGAAAAGAATAAGGAGATGACATTGAAGATGAGAAATGACAAAGAAGGAAAAGAAATTATGAAAGAGGAGATGAACAAAATAATGAATAAGAATATGTGAGAATATGAAAAAGGAGAAGTACTAATATGAAAAAGATGTAGAAGCATTCAACACAAAAATCAAATCCAACCGGTAAATGATCAACAAATATGTGTTATTTATGTTGTTTACAAATTGTTGTGGTAGTCATTTTAAATAAGAATGATTTGAATTAACTATTATTTTAACTAATTTAATCTTTTCTCACATTTTAATTAATTATTATTTTTTAATTTAATACTAATTTATTTTTATCCCTCTAACAAAAAAATCCACTTTTGCTTACATTTAAACTAATTTATTTTTCTCTCCTACCAACTTCTTATATTGAATGATCGAGTGTTGACTCCACTACTTCACACGTGTGGCTTTTAATAACAAAACAATTGACCATATATTGTAGCATTATTTGTCTTCACAAATCATTCCCTTACATGATTCCATGTCGTCACTCACCACTGGGACTATAAATGGATAGTGTTTCCAAATACTACCTGGTGTATTCATGTCTAACTCACTGAATATATTTGAAGGAAATTCATGTTCATGACAATTGAAGTTCATCTCTTTGAATTCATCATCAGTCTCTATATTTATTGTTAGCTATCATTTCTTTATCATCTCACACTGATTGGGCATTTAAGTTTATGCCCAAATTAGATCCTACCTTTCTATTTAATTTTCCACATGAAAGCTTGGTCATAATCAATCCCATCGACACCATCTATCATATAACCAATTGTAAATAACATAAATAACACATATTTGCTTATCATTTTTCGGTTGGTTTTGATTTTTGCGTTGAATGCTTCTACATCTTTTTCATATTAGTACTTCTCCGTTTTCATATTCTCACATATTCTTATTCATTATTTTTTTCATCTCCTCTTTCATAATTTCTTTTCCTTCTTTGTCATTTCTCATCTTCAATGTCATCTCCTTATTCTTTTCTTATTATCAGGTATTGTGTCCTTCTTTTTTCATTGTAAGTCTAAACCATCGTTTAACAAGATCATTTGGATTTGATATCCTCACATTATATCAATCTAAGTCCATAAGAAAATTATTAAATAACTCGTATGAATCATTATAAGTGATTTAAAAGAAATTTATTTTGATCCTACCAAAATTAGGATATAAATTTTCTAATATCTAGTAGGCTATGATCAAATTTGATATTTCATTCACTTTTTGGCTCTATTGCTCGAAAAATGATATTAATATTAATAATGATTCTAAAATATTTAAAATCAGGTTAAAAAAAACTATTTTAAAACATATATATATAATAATTAAAAAAATAAAATTTATCTTTTACATTCAAAAAAGAAAATAACTAAGAAAAGTATAGAAAAGAAATATAAATATTTAAATAAGTTTTATTTAAATATATATATATAGAAAAAAAAAAAGAAAACTTATGAAAGTGGATAAGACTCGCCCATCTCTCTTCCCCTCTCTTTTTATTTTCTTTTTTTTAATGGGGTGAGTCTTAAGACTCCCCCTTCTTTTTCTTTTTCTTTTTTTTTTTTAAAAAAAGTCAAAACCAGCATTATTTTGGTAAAAAGTTTCAAAATGACAGTATTTTGGTAATAAGTTTTTTAAATCATCTTATTTTTGTACTTAATCCCTTATAATGAGTGTTGAAGTAAAAAGCAAGCCACCCGTGAACATAGTGAAGAGGAAAACAACATTGGAATGACCAAGTGACGAACTAGACTCATGAATCTAACGTAGGCCGCTATAAATATTGGCTAGAATAGGGATAGCAAGGCTAAAGGTATAGCCTTCCGCCATGAGACTAGCAACCTTAAAGACCTCCGAATGAAGGAAAAGTTATTTTTTAGAGAACACAAACAACCACCGATAATATGAGAGAAATACCACTATATAGGTTTCGTCCTTATGTTCATCTGTGATGCTTAAATCAAGGTATAAATTGAGTTCAGCTTCAGACCAGTCAAGATGTCTGATGGAAATTCCATCTGGATTATTAGTTGAGCGAGGGCGAGAAGTTTTTTCATCTTTCAAGCTGGCGACTTTAGATACTTTACCTTCGATTGCATAACCCAGAAAGATATTCATTCGCTCATACGGACTTGAGAGTGGTCCACACGTTGAGAAAAAATGTGATAGTAGGCTACAAATAAATGCTCACAACTTTTTGGACATGTGTCAAGCGATCCTAATAAGTCTTGATGGCAGAGAATGCTTTCTTCATAAAATCTACCTTTAATATGGAGTTTTCCTAGCACCCATAAGTCCCATAGGGAGATGAACATCTCACAAGCTGGGTGTGAAGGGTGTTCGTTAAAGGACACCATGCCTCACAAAAAGCTTGAACAATGTCGTTATTGTGATCATATGTGTATAGGGAGAACATTAGAACATTGAATAGGCAAGCTCTCTTGAGTCCCACAATATTTCTAGCAACAACAAGTTCTAACCATTCCCAATAATGAGAAAGATATTAAAATTCTCCATGGACTTTGAGCACAATGTCCCAACGAATTTTTGGGTCGCTTATAATTCGACGATCCAATGTCGATTCTGGATTCTCATTTGGAGGCTTGTTGTGGATAGAGGATTCGAGAAACTAAGATGTTAAAGATGAATTAAGGTTTCTAGACCGTTCCTTAGACTATTTAGGCAAAAAAATAAAATTGTCCATGGGTATTTGAGAGTGCGTGATATTTTTGAATGCCCCTTCTCTCACAGAGAGAATGACCTCACTTTCTAAGGATTAATTTTTATCCCTTAGGATAATTAAACACCTTTTGATCGAATCAGAATACTCAGTGAAGTGCACCATGGTGAAAAGCAAAATTCCTGCATAAATGGAGTGAGGGTTAATAAAAAAAATAAAGATGACCGATCCTTCCTACTAGGGAGGTCGATTTGACAACAAATGTCTGATAGTCTCCTAGTAGAAGTTGGATTGCTGACGTCGAAGCAGAATGAAGATGTCTGATAGTTCCTACTAGAGAGGTGGATTTAACAGTAAATGTATGATCATCCCCTAGTAGAAGTTTGATCGTTGTTTGGGAAGCAGAATGAAGATGCCAAATTATTCCTACTAGGGAGGTGGATCTAACGGCAAATGTCTGATCGTCTCTTAGTAAAAGTTAGATCGCTGACGGCAAAGTAGAACCAAGATGCTCGATCGTTCCTATTAGGAAGGTTGATCTGATGTCAAATGTTTGATCGTCTCCTAGTAGAAGTTGGATCACAGACGACAAAGTAAAACCAAGATGCTCGATCGTTCCTACTAGAAATGTGGATTTGACGACAAATGTCCGACGTCTTCCAGTAGAAGTTGGATTGCTGATTGTAGAGTCACTCTTGCAAAAAAATTTTTTTTAAAAAAAAGATCTTACCTTTAGTTCTTATAGAAAAAAAGGGACAAAAAGTTAGGAGAGAGAGAGAGAGAGAGGGAGAAGATAAGAAATGAATGATCAAGGTGTGAGTCTATTTGTAAGGCCAATAACTTCAATTCCTAAAAGGATTAAGAATGATATTTAATCCTTTTTTTAATAATATTGAAAAGATAATCCAATTATATTATCTTACTTTAAAAAAATTATTTTGGGATAAATCTCGAATTTAATTTTGAGATAATTAAGATATTTAAATATTTCAAAATTTAAATTTTATCCCTAATTTTAAAATTAAAATTTGGGTTCAAAATTCAAGTCAAATTAACTTGCATAAATGACCTCCTTTTTATCTCAGCCATAAATTCAATTTTATCCTAAAATTGAGGTCTCCTATTTATTACAAATTAAAATTGGTGATTTCAAATTCTTATGCCACCCTCATGACAAATTAGGGTGTGGTAGAAACCACATCCTTATTTCAAATTAAAATTTGTTTACATTCCAAATTTTATCCAAAGAAAATCAAATTTAAAATTTTGTCCTTAAATCAAATTAAATTGTGGATAAAATCTTGAACTTTTCTCAAATTAGTTAGAGTTTGGCCATATTTCAACACTTATTTCAAATTTAAATAAACTAATGTGCTAAATTCATAGTTTGATTAATTTGACATGTCGAAGTGAGCAAAAAACCTGCTCATATTTTGATTTTAAATTTATCTTTTTCTAGATTCACCCACCCATAAATGTTCAAAAATCTCAAAATGGAGTATTTGTTTGATAAGAAATTTTGAGACCAATCACAAATTGCCATGTCATTTACTAAATTAATGATGAAATATACAAATAATTGAATTTGAGACTAATTAAAAAATTGGTGTGTCCAAAATGAAAATTCAAGACATAAAGTGGGCAATGTGCTGTTTCGGATTGTCCTTTCCATCAAACTGCTAGAATTTTGGAGGCTGGTACGCAAGCAACATTCTCAAGTTGTCAATTCTTTTGATGTACGACTTAGAGTACATAAAACAAGTCTGAGACAGGCCTCCATACTGAGCTCTGATGGAGTTTGTGATCGTATCTTGTAATTGTTGAATTGAGAGAGAAGCCACAGAAGTTGATTGTTGTTGTTGTTGATTTTTTTGCACCACATTCTTCCTTTGCCACTAGCTTTAACAATCAAAGTTTAACTCGATTCAGCAGTTTCACGAGTCTGCATCTGCTCTTTTAAAGCTGTAATTTCGTGGTCTCGTTCATCAACAACCTTCATTAGGAGATTAATTTTTTTCTCCATCATTGCCATGGCAGCCTCGATTGTTACATCAGTCATCAAGACATACATAACATTCGGGTGTGCTTCTCTCTTTGACCTGTTAGAGGCAGAATTAGAATCATCATATAGAGGATTTTCCTTGATGATAATCCCAACTTTAGAAGATTTCATCAATTGCTTAAGGATGCTCTAGCGATGGTAGAACCTTGATCTTGCTCTTAGACGATCCCTTTAGAACGACTGCGGGTGATAGATCCCGTATAGGTGTTGCTTACAATAGAAGATTTGGATGCAGCTTTCTTTGATGCCATTGGTTTGCTTGTAGATCTAGATGACGAGAGAGTGAATAGTAAGGAAACTTGTGGGAATGTTTTCTGTAAATATTCACTGCACTATTTTGAGACCTTTTGGTCTGTATTTATATTACACACACCCTTTGTAATTAGGGCAAAACAATGTGAAGAAGACGTAAAACAAAGAGACATGTCGCATTTTTACAGGCACATAATTGTTGGAATTTATGTCCTAAAACTTGTAGTTTTTATTCAAAATTCTATTAAATAAAATTGTTTTATTGATACTATAATCTGAAAGTCAATAAACTAATGTTCCGAGGCTATAATGTAGATTTGAACTTTATGTACAAACATAAAAGTGGATCAAGTTTGAGTC
>JBBPDI010070016.1:0-17159 GCA_037974545.1 Cucumis variabilis
TTTGAGATTACTAGAATTCAAATATGTTTTGTTATATTGATTTTATTTTAGTTTTTATGTTGATTTTGTTATGGCTTTAGTGGTATGATATAATTATCTTTCATATATCAGTAACCTGCCATACTTACACAGCAATGTGAATAATAATATGATAAAGTAATTAGACAACTATTATTAGCAATCAAATAATGATCAATATAAAGTATTAATTAAACAACAATTATATAGCAATCATATAACAATTACATAGCAATAAATGAAATCATATAACAATTAATAGTAAATAACAACTAGACATGCTAAAAAATATAAACAAATAAGATGATAATAAGAAGACAATCAAGCAAGATAAAAAAAATTGCTATGACAAAAAATAGTTGCAAGGAGAAGATTTTTCGCTGTTATTGGTCTATATCCGTGGACACAAAAATATATTTATAGTGAGGAGAGTTCAGCTGCAAGTCTTTAGTGAAGTGTACACACTGCTAACGAATATTTATTAATGTGGTTAATGTGTTTAGCCAATTAATCTCATATTGTTGTAGCTTCTGATCTGTAGGTCCACTAGATCTGCTTCCTAGTTCGTAAAGAGTAATGAGGATAATATATATTGATTGTAATTTGAAATGTTCAAAATTTACTTTGGGAATTAATATAACGTGTGGTGATACATTAAAATATAAAGTTTTTTTTAATTAAAATTTATTATATAAATTTAATTTTGATATGATTTAAAATTAATTGTTGAAAGAATAAAATATTTGAATGAGTTCAAATATTAATTTAATGTGAATTAGATTCATAATAAAACTATAAATTAAAATTTATGCGTATATGATATATAGGTTGTGAGAGAAATTTATATATGAATATGATTCATATTTAAATTAAATTAAAATAAGGTATTTAATTTAGTAATTAATTGTATAATTAATTAATAATTTAATTTAATTCTATTTAAGTAAACTAATTAAATTAAAACTATATAGGTTATGTGAGAGATGTTTATTTATATATGATTTAAATAATATTAACTAAATATTAATTAATTTAATATTCATTCAATTTTAATGAAATTAAATAAATAACTCCCTTACGTGGGAGGTATTTATGGAACATGAGATGCTTTTCCATGTATCCTAATCTCTCGCAAGTCGGAAATATAGAAAGGAAAATTTATTCAAAGTTCTCTATGTAATTTTTCTCAGACAAATGAAAATTTCTCTTCTTCCCAAAAATCATGTTGGTTTCCACAAACCAAAATCTCAATTACTTAGAGGATGGGTTTGTTTTCAAGTAGTGGTGACCCAATTTTGATGATTAGTAGATACAAAGTCAACAACGAGAGTAAGTCTCATTTTTTTTGTATTTCTATTTGTTTAAAAGCATTGTTAACTTTTAGGATTTAATTTCTGTATTTTTTAAAAAATGTACTGGTTTTTCTAAACCCCAATTGAATTTGAGTTTAATTTGTTCTATTTAATTACTTTTGCTGTAGTGGGCTTTTATCCCTGCAAGTATTTGATGTTACTCTAGTTTCTAGATCAAGTTTAGGCATGATAATATCATGACCAAGTTTATCAAGCACAGTAGCTGCTTGTTGTTTATTTGGTTGTTTTTAAATTCATTCGTAAATATGTCATGATAGGTTCTAATCATGCGACTAAGTTGGCATCTAGGTTAGAGTTATGCTATAAAATGTGTGTGACCTACCTATTCATTGCTAGATGCATATTGATCAGCGTTTAGTACAAGTTTTTCTCATACTTGGCTAATTGTAAGCGAAGCGAGAGGATTCCTAGGTAAGCCAAAATCAGGCATAGGAAATTTCTATCAAACATAATTATAAAGTCTACTCCTAATTTCAAGTAGTATAAATTTTATACAACATGAGTGTAAAACTATACTAATCTACTTATTTAGACAGAGGATTATGTAGAGGGGAATGGAATAGGATGATTATGGAATGCGAATTAACTTGCATTGAGAAAGATGAAAGAACATTTCTTCATTTTAGGCAATCTAAACTATGTGAGATGTTCTTGATGCGATATAGATCACAACCATTTTCTATTTAAGGTAAGCAACCTTTTAGCGTCTAAACACCACACTTGATCTCTTTTTGAGACACAAATGGCAAAGATAGACTAAGCAATATGTTGAGTTTTATGTCCTAAAACTCGTAGCTACTAAATGTAATTTGTTAAGCGTTATTAATAAAGTGTTGTTATTCTACATTCAATAAAGTGGTGTTGATTATATTATTAGTTTTGTCCTAATAACCTAAATCCAATAAACTAACATCCTAAGCCTTTTGATGAGTCTTGAACAGTATGTAGAGATATACAAGGATCAATGTTTGAGATACAACTTAAAGGGTCTATTCAAGACAAGGTTGGGTACCTTATCCTAGTAACAGTATGGATACAACTCACTTTGTATTTGACACAAACATAATCATAAAACGCATTTGTGTAGGTGACATGCGAGTGAGGGTATCATATTCAATGAGTTTGTAGAAGATTAAACCATAAAATAATAACCACTAGATGTAACTCCATTAACTAGTAAGGTTTTTATTTCATTAACCTAGGTAACTTGGTCTTAATCCTGAGTGTATTATGAACTCTTGTTCCCGGGGGATTGTTCTTTTATTTTTACAAGTAAGAGTGGCCAAATTGCTAACTCAATATGCTTATCATTTTGGGTACAAGATCGAGTGGGAAGTAGGAAACATAATTACACAAGATGGAATTAACTCCTTCTCGACTTTAGAGTAAGTAGATGAGTGTTCCCTTAAATGGTGTATCTAAAACTTGAACAAAGGGTTCTACCCTCCTTTTGGCACAAGAGGATTTTATGTTTAGTGGTTGGACCATAAATAGGTTGTTCATTAAAGGAGCGCTGATCTTTAAGGACTAAAAGTAACCTAGGGGTAAAATAGTAATTTAACCCAACTGGTGTTACAAACACTTGTGAAGGACTAACTTACTATTATTGGTCTATATTTGTGGGCACAAAAAATATATCTGTAGTGAGAAAAGTTTAGTTGTAAGTCTTTAGTGGAGTGTACACACAGTTACGAATATTGATTAATATAGTTAATGAGTTTAGCCAATTAATCTCATATTATTGTAGTTTCTAATCTGTAGGTCCATTAGGCCCCCTTCCTAACTCGTAAAGGATAATGAGGTTTATATATATTGGTTGTAATTTGAAATATTCAAGTTTACTTTGAGAATTAATATAATATATGGTGATACCTTATAATATAAAGTTTACATTTTAATTAAACTTTATTATATAAATTTAATTTTAAATATGATTCAAAAATAATTGATGAGAGAATAAAATATTTGAATGAGTTCAAATATTAATTTAATGAGAATTAGATTCATATTAAAATTATAGTTTAAAATTTAATATGTTATGATACACATAAAAACTATAGGTTATGAGAGAAATTTATATTTGAATATTATTCAAATTTGGATTAAATTAAATATCTTGGAGAAATAATCAATAGCTTTGTCAATTTTATTTAATTAAATTTGATTTAATTAATGTAATTAAATTAAAACTATAAGTTATGTGAGAAATATTCATTTAAATATGATTTAAATAAAAAAATTAATTAAATATGATTATTTTAATTAAAATAATTAAAACTATAATTATTTTAAAATCAATTTATTTTATGGTTAATATAACAAAATATTTACAAGTCGTGTAACAAAATAAAGAAGTCCCATGAAACTGACCATTTTTTTAAAATATTCCAGGTTTTCCATTCCTTTCCAAATTTCTTATTCTCTTCTTCTTTTGCAACATTTCTTTTCCTTTCCATCGTCTTTCTTCTCTTATTCTGCAATTTTTCTTTTATATTTTTTTAAAATCATTATATTTATTTTCAATCAATCATAAATCTTGTATTTTAGTGTCATTTGGTTCAAGATAGTGTACCTAATATAAAAAATCTTGAAAAACAAATCATTGGGATATCGATGCATGATATACCAAACTAAATGATTATGTACCAAACAATCTTTAAAAAATCCTTTAGATTTGGAAACGATCATGTACTAAAACATCATAAAAAAATTGTTTAAATTTGGGTAGCCAAATCTAAACGAGTACAAAAAATCTTGAAAAAAATAATTTAGATTTGGAAGCAATCGGTAGCAAATCTAAAAAATTGGGTATAAAGAATCTTTAAAAAATCGTTTAGATTTAGGTAGTCAAATCTAAACGATCGTCTATCAAAGAACCTTAAAAGAAATCATTTAGATTTGGGTAGCAAAATCTAAACTATCGTGTAGCCAAATCTAAACTATCATATAGCAAAGAATTTTGAAAATTCATTTAGATATAGGTAGCCAATTAATCATGTGTTTATTGGAGAATTTTTGGTATTTTCCATTGTAGGCATGTAGACTTTTTTTCGTTTTCGAAATTGTTCTATACAGTGTAAATATTTTGTCAGTTTGTTATATTTTTTAAAAATTTTATTAGTTTATTTTAAATTAAATTAATAACCCTCTTAAGTAAGGGTTATTAGGGAACATGGGTGGTTTTCCCACGTATCCCTAATTCTCTCTAACTCCCTCTTCTGCAGTCTGAAGAAATGGGAGGTAAGCATAATGTAGAAAAAGAAGTGTGGTGCTTCTGGTATTCTGTAACTCTATGTGAACATTGTTTTCTCTCTAAACAAAAATTTTTCATAGCAATTTTGGTCCCTACAAACCAAAAATTTTCACTCTCAGAAAATAGGAAGGTCTTCAAGTGCTCCAATATTAGAGTTTTAGTAGATACAAAGGCTTCAACGAGAGTAAGTACATTTTCTCTCTTCTGTATTTTTTTTAAAGCATGTTTAGCCATAATTTAATTTATGTAATTGATTTTCCAATGCACTGGTATTTTTAAGGTCCCAATTAAATTTGAGTTATGGTTCTGTTTAAATTTATTCCATTGCATAGGCTCTCATCCCTTCAATACAAATCTAGGTTTCCTTACTTATAAGCATCATATTGACTCTCTATTTAAGGCGAACAACCTCTCAGAGCTTAAACACCACAATTTATCTTCTTTCAGGACATAAATGATTAGAGGCAAAATACCAGAATGGAGTTTGTTCCAAACTCTCTCCTACGCGTGTTTAGCAATATCCTTGTTACTTACTCTCTCGAGTTGTTGTCGACGAACGCTAGCCAAGCGATTGAGTTAAGCTCAGGCTAAATACAATGAGTCTTATAACTAAAGAATCCTTATTAAGTATATAACTATCATGTCCAGCCCCAAATGTCACTTCTTGCAACCAGATGGGGGCGTGCCATCCAGACACGCATCACGCACCTCCCCGTGAGATGATGCATTGAACGCCTAGTAAGTGGAACATCTTACTTAACTTGTTTTTCTCAAAATCTTTGCCTCAAACATAGACTTATTTATTGCAGCAGAAAATTTGCAACTTTAGGACTTTGCTCCATCACCTAGTACTTTTAGTGAACACAACTCAACTTTAACTCCTAAGCAACAAACTCAAAGGAATAATGATAAATCAACAAAATAACATAATTACTTCTCTTTATTAACTTAACACCTTTATAAAGTTTGTGCGTTACAAATTTCATTCCTTTTCTCACGAAACATAAAACTAAAGTTGACTACTGTTCCACCTTTCCTCGTCTACCGCCTAACGATGCTTCTTGAGGTGGGGTACTTAGAGGTGTAAGGTCTTCCTTTTGTCCTTCTCTTCGGTCGCCCAACCATCCAAACTCAAGGAAAAGCTTCAGGGCTTCCTTTCCCTGGCTCATGTCTTCGACTCTTTTGCTCTTCAGCTTGGCCTCACCAACTTAGGTGTAGCACTTGTGTTCCTTCTGAATTGAGTCCTCGACATTGAGGAGCGATGCGTTTACCAACCGACTTCTTAAATGTGAGATAGAATGAGATGGCTTGCATACCGCACAAGACTACACAATCATCCTCTTTCTTCTTATTTACTTGGCTTCTGCACCTGACTTCCATTCCTTGCTTGGCTTTAATGTCTAACAATCTGGTGAGGAAAAACTTAAAACGTAAGTAAAATGCTTAGTGAGTGATGAGTTTAGAAAACACTTTTTTGGGGAATACAATAAATTAGACATAAGTAATATCAATGCCAAAATGCAAACACACACATACACACATATATCAACTCATCAATTCACAATCACAAGTTATTATCGCATCAAACACAACCACAGGCATTACAAAGGGTTCTACATGATTCATATCATTGCACAATCAGTACTCATCTTCCTGGAATTCTCCCTTTACTTGGACCTATGAGATATCTCAACCAATGTCTACCAAATCATTTCTTTTCTCAACCAATGTCTCCCTTTTCTGAGATTTCTACCAATGTCTCGCAAATCATTTCTTGCCTCCTCGACCTAGAATTCTTCTCCTGCCTAGATCAAGGATACATCTCAACCAGTGTCTCGTGAGTTACCTGAGATATCCACCATCATTTCACTAATTATTTCTTGACTCATCGACCTGGGATTCTGCATCGCTTAGACCCGGGACATATCTCAACCAATGTCTCAAGAGTTACTTAGGATATCCACTATCGTTTCACAAATCATTCCTCCCCTCATAAGTTTGGGATTCTCCCCTAGCCTAGACCTGGTACACATCTCAACCAGCGTCTAGTGAGTTACTTGGGATATCCATCCACATCTTGCGATAGATCTCCTTACCACACAATACATGAAATAAGGTTAGTTGAACAACACCGAGTGGTATATTAACACAATACCATTCAGATCATAGGATTACGAAAGGATATAATAATACAAATACTTAGAAGATATATCTTACGAATGTAAGGAACATAATGTAACAATTCGACATATTCATGAAAATCATTTACAGGGATATTCATTTTTCATAAACAAACCATTTACCGTAAACACAAGTATATGAGTGAGAATCATTTATAAACAATCATTTATTTAAAAGATCATTAAAAAACGATAATGTTTTTATAACAATCATTCACAAACACTTGAGACTCCACTCTTTTCTCTTTGCTTTTAGCTTCCTCTTTGTCATTCGACTCTTGAAACTCCCTCTCGAAACTCCATTTTTCTTTCGGCCTTAGGTCTTATTTATAGTGACCTTTCAAATCTATTAGGGGTGTACATAAGTCAGGTTGGACTGGGTTGGAGGAAAAATATGGACCAACCCAAATTAATAAAATTTGAATCCTATCGGTTCAATATGCTAAGGTCAACCCAACTCAATCCAAAAAAAAGGGTTGGGTTGACGGGTTATTTTTTTTAATCATATTATTTTTCAAATAACAAATGGTGAACTATATTGATTTTTCATAGCTAAGTGTTCAATATGTGCCTAACAAGTGTTAGAGTGTTTGAGTCCTATCGAACATATACACACTAGTCATACTAAGTTGTCAATACTTTTTTTTCTTCTTAAATGAGTATAAAATGTTCCCTTATTCATTTTAACACTGTTCACAATAAGGTCAAAAGGCTACTAATATTTTGCTGATTAAAACTTATTAGTGTTGTTGGAACCACTAAAGAATTTGTAAAATAGAAACAATATTTGTATCATTTTGGAAGTACGTCAATCACAAGTTACCTTGCAAAAAAATTAATATAAGGAAGGAACTATATTTTCTTTGGAAAGAAATGACCTTCAAATGACTCACAGACAAAATAGATTATTCCATTTATTTTGTTAACATCCAGCCATTGTTTCGAGGGGAATACCATATTTAATTTATGTTATAGACAAAGGTAAAATAACAAAAGTGTTACCATCAATACTAGGCTTGCCGACAAAGGTTTGTGAGCTACATGCCAAGGTTGCAAACAGAAGAAGAAAGAACAATTGTGAAATGCGAATGAAAGAAGAAGAACGATTGTGAAATACGAAGGGAAGAAGAAGAACAATTATGAAATGCAAAAGGAAGAAGAAAAACGATTGAGGGAAGAGGAAGAACGAGATAGAGGTGACTAATTAATAAACTACACTCCTAGAGCTTTTATATATATATATATATATATATATATATATATATATATATATATCATATATAACCGGGTCAAATTAGGTCAACCCGATCCTTATCTGCCCAACCTGATGAACCGACAAAAAAATTTTCAATTTCATAACCTAACCCTTACAGTTTGGGTTGGGCAATCTAGGTTGGTTGGGTTACCGGTTTTTTTAAACACCTCTAACATCTATGGGTCATTTCCACGCTTTACACATGTCAACCTATCATTTTGCCATGCTACGCAGCTAGTCCAAACTCAACATGTAAGTCCAACGTCCTATGAATAGACACTTTCCTTGAGATGTCAACCTTACCTCCTTGGAAAGCCAAACTTCTTCTTGTTAGACTCTCTTCTAAAAAAGTCACAGAACATTAACTTCACTTCAATGAGTTGCCAATCACTTATTCGAACATCTATCTTTTCAACAGAACATCTACCTTATTGCAACCACACTTAGGAGTAGGCATTTCTTCCCACATCGCTACACTCATCGCCTAATTCTTATTATTATTGCATGCTTCTTTCTTGCCATCCAACCCTCATCGAGTCGCTTACTTCAATGCAATAACACTTGGCTTACACACTTCTTTTTATGTCCTTCCTTCAATCCATCTTTCCCCTGCAGAAGGTCTCTCTCTTACTCTTAGTTAAACTAACCTTCTTTGGTAGACCTCTTCTTCAATAGGATTCCCTTTTTGGATTAGGGCCTCACAAAAACATACACTTAAAATACCTCAACAAGATAAATGGGAGAGAGATAATGGATAAAACATGCATTGTATTAATAATGTAAGCCTTTCAGCCACAAAGATAAGAATAGCCATACAATACATTACAAAGTAAAAAAATGGAAAGTAAAGAGATAAGCTGAGTCGCAAAATGCATTATCATGAATTCCTTGGCTCTTTTATAAGCCAAGGGGAATAGAAGGTGAACTTCTCTTTCTTTAATCTCTCTCTAAGCTCTCACTCAAAAATTGACCGAAGAAGAGGTGGAGGAAAAACTACAACTACAAATGGTGAAGTGCTCTAAAACTCGCCCTTTCACCAGTTTCCTTAAGGGATTGCCTACTTTGTTCCATTTATCATGGTGGAGTTGGCTTCTTTGCATACTTTAGATGAGAAATTAATTATAATATGTTGCACATTCGTCCTTGCCTATGTTGCACATTCATCCTTGCATACACAGAAAGTCATTGTTTCTTATCACATCAACTCCAACTACCACTCTTGTCTTCTAAAGAATCATCTTGCATAATAATGTGTTGGCATCTCAATTTATGACTCACCAGATAGCTTCTTATTGTTGAGTTCATGCCCACGAATTCATTTTGTGATTTGATTCATTTCTTCTTTTCACCATCCTACGTGTAAAAGAACTTAAAATTTCCATAATTAATCAGATGTGAAGACTAATGTAAGAATGAATACTCTTATTATTATAAATTTGTACTAAAAGCTATGCATTTTGATCTATATCACGTTTTAACTCTATTGTTTTACCTAAATTGTATAATAACTTGTATTTCTACAAGTTATCTACAAATTATCAATAGTATTGAGTAGTTAGGCTAACATGACTGATAACTTGTAGAAATAAAAGTTATTATAGCCTTTTTAGGAAGAACAATGGAACCAAGACTCATGATAATGTGTCAAAACGCACAACTTCTATCGCAAATTCGTAACTATAAGAGAATATAATTGACATAAGTATTCACGCCTGTTTTGCCCTATTTTTCAATATTTTATCATAGGATTGGAGATAAAAGAAGAAATAGTGAATCACATATGAGCGCATGCAAAAGCTATGCAATAGAAACCCTATCTGACGATTAAAATCCCCAGACGATGAGGCACTTCATCACTGAGGAAGATTCACTAACAGACAAGAATGATAGTTAGAGCTGATGTGACATGACAAGGCTACAATCAACGTTGACATGATCAGTAGAATAGAAGTTTCCGGTCTAAAGTAGTCTATAAAAGGACTCCATTCCTACCATGTAAACTATCTGGCCTAAATGGGCCAAAGCCTAGAAAGCTCCATTGGAGTGAATGGAAAGGACTTTTCGTCCTCTGTAAAAGTCCGTCCTCTTCTCCTGTCAATCTTATAAATGAGAGCTTAGAGAGAAAACTAGAGAAAGATCCACCATCTTCTTCCCCTTAACTTGTAACATTTGTCATCTCTCTTTACTTTTCATTTTTTATATTTCATTGTAATGTATGATGTTCATATTGTGCAGTATCCTAAGGACTACATTCTTTAATACATCGCATATTTATTTCCTTTTTAATATATCATGTCTTTACTCTTCATTTATCAAAGTGTTATAATTAGTTTAGGCCTGTGATAAGTTCTTGATAAGAAGACTAGCTTATAAGGTTTATCGCGTTAGTTGTGCTTCAATCTATTGTTTGGCCAACGTTTATCGCCAACTACTCAAGAGCGAAAGTAGCAAGGATATAACTAACACATGAAAATAGGAGTTTGGAGACAAGCTCTACCTTGACGATTAAACCTCCATCACTTGTATCTCGAAAGGAGAACAAATGTGGTAACTTGGCGTTGAGAGGTTGTCATCCTTAAAAGAGAGGTAATATAATTGATAACTTGTAAAAATAGAAGTTATTATGGCCTTTTAGGTAGAATAATGGGACCAAAATGTGTGGTAAGTGTGCCAAAACGCATAGTTTGTGTTTAGAAATACACTTTGCTTAAGCTTGATGCCTGCTTTACCCTTTTTTTAGTATCTAAATGTAGGATTATTGACAAAAGAATAAGCTAATAAATTGCAGAGGAACTCGTGCGAAGACTAGGTAAGAAGACCAAATCACCACGCGAGAAGAGGTTTGTTAGAAGACAAATGTAAACCTCGAATCCTAAGAAACTTAGATCTTTTTAAGAGCTTGAAAGGGATTTGGTTTTAAGTGATATTAATGCAAGGAAGTGTTAGTTTTGTGTATCATGGTAAGTGGAAAAGGGGAAGGCTAAGTTGTTAAGGTTTACAAAGTTAAAGAGTTTAGTTTGAAAAAGAAGAGAAAATTTGGAGTTTTGGCTATGGATTAGACATTTAGAGGTTTTGTTGGGCGGCCAAGAGGTGAAGAAAACCTCTAAAGAGGTTAGTGTGGATGTGTACAATGCTTACTAGGTGACAAAGGAATAAAAGATAGCCTCTTAAGAGACTATCTTGGTGTTTGGTGTGTGGCCGAGAAGAGTAGGAAAAACATCTAAGGGTTGGCATTTTTTTTGAGAACTAGGCAGAAAAAGTAGCTTAAGAGGTTATTTAGACATTTTTCGTAGGCAAGAAAATTTGGTTGGAGGTTAGTTTGCGAGAAGACGTGATGTAGAGGCATGTGTTTAGAGGTTTATGACAAGGCAAAGAGAGGTTAGTTGGCGTTCGGTCTTGGGGTTTTGCACTAGTCAAGGGGCTTAAGCATTTTGGTTTGGCATTTTGAAGAAAGGTAGACAAGATGTTGAAGAGGTGCAGTTGGTGAAGTGGATTCCAAGTGTCCTTGCATGCTTAAGTTGGATTTCAGCTGTAGGAGGTGTCAATAAAGATTCATGTAGACTTGAGTATAAATAAGTCACTTTTGATGAACGTTTCTCCCAAACCACTCGTGTTTTTTTACTATAATTGACAAAGTTCACAAATTGAATATATTTTCTAAATTAGGGTATCAAACGAATTTGAGAAAAGGAAGGTTGAGTTTGAGTTGAGGAAAGAGAGAAAAGAGGTCAGTCTTGGGAGAAATTTGAGCAATGCTAACTTCCAAAAGGCTACAAAATTCATCACGAAGATTGTTTGACTGAAAATTTGAGGTAAGAAAGTTAAGACAATTTAGAATAACTTTGAAAAAGAAAGTATTTTCATTTCAGTTCTTGATTTGAAGTTATAAAGCTCCAAATTAGAACTAAGGTTTCGGCCGAATTTGAGTTGTTGGGCAATGAAGGTTAGTGGTCGAGCCTAAGAGATTAACGTGGCATGTTGGTCGTGCATTTTCTCAAGGAGGTCTTTTAGGCGTTTTGGGCTATGTTGGATGCAAGGCATGCCATGGAAGATGTAATTTGCGGATACCAGTGCACGGCCAAGGTCCTGCTACCCACCTCATGCGTGTCAACCATACCAAATAATGGTGTTAGGCTGTTTTTATTATTAAAGGGAATTAAATGGAATTATTTCCTGTTATTTCAAGTTAAGAGGAAATCAGACAGATTTATAGATTGAGGGTCTAAACTACTGTCTGTGAGTGACAAAATGAGTTTAAACTTGATTTTTAAATATGATTTATTGTTTTAAGCATGCATTGATGTTCAAATACTTCAGTTTACAAATTTAAAAAGTATTTCCAAAGCATGAGTTTAGAAATATTTGTTAAAGCATATGTTGCAAATGAGACTTACAAAGCAAGTATGTTTATCATATATATTTAAATTAAAGAATGATTTAAGCATATTTTAGACTATACCGTACAATTAATATAGCAACCCTGCAGGGGATATGGCCTGTGTACAGAGGTTCCTTTGATGAAGGTATTCAATAAATACCTAGATTTTTATCACTAGGATAGACTAATGAGACGAGGGTTCTATAGATAGTTTTCCATCTTTCAAGATGATGACCTGTAGGTTCCCAACTTAAGTAGCTATAACAAGATGAGAGACATAAGAGGGCTCACCTTGTGACTTATATGGTATAATAAGTGAAAGAAAAAAAGTGTTTCATAAGAAAAAGATTTTAATGTTGTGTTTCATGAATTGTTTATGCAAAAGACCATAATTTAAAGTTAAACCATTTCGAAAGCATGTTTTATTAAAATCATCACTCACTAGGCTATTTATCTCACCCTTTCCAAACGTTTTCTCACTTTCAAGGTAGAGGTCATGATCTGCAAGCCTGACCGTTGTCTCCAAGTCTGTTGTGCATAAGTTGTGGATAATTTAGTTAATGAGGGTCTGTTTTAGTTTAAACCTTATCGTGTACATGGTTTTGCATAAGGTTAAGTGCAATTGTCTAATTTTTGTTGGTTTATAAATATAGTCTATAACCAATGGCGTCTAGCCTCGACTACTTTAAAAATAATGTAAGAAGTTTGTTTATGTTTGTTTCTCGTAGTTCCGTTGCATGTCTTAAAATACTCAAGTTGTTTAGCATGGTAAAAGATCATTAGTCAGAACCAATTTGTTTTGTTTAGAAGCGGAGCAATGTCGGTTAACTTCACACCACATCTCAAGAACAACAAGCAGATGTATGGGGGGTGTGACAACAAAAGTGGTACATTAAATGATATGACTTGACGAAAAGGACAACTTTTGATGCTGACATGGTCAAAATGATAGATTTTCCTCCAAATATGCTTATATAAGGAGCTCCATAACCATCAAGAAATAAGCTCAGACATCCGAACAAATCGGTCAGATTCCTGAGTGGGCCAAAATCTTAGAGAGTTGGTGGCAAGGATTAGCCTTACCACCATTTGTAAAGCACATCTCCATCTTCTCTAGTCAGTTTGTAAAGTGTAAGCTTGTAGTCTGAGTAAAAAAGATCTTATTCTCACTTCCCTTTAACTTGTAATGTATTTTCTTTTCTTTCCAATTGTTGTATTTCTTTACATTATATGTTGTTTAGATATATTTTTAATTAATTATTTTATTTAATTAATTAATTTTGGAGAACGAAATTGGATAGAAGAAGGGATGGAGATGTGCGATTCAGAGAAGGGAAAGAGAGAAAGTATAAAGAATGAGAGAGGGAGATGAGCGATTTGGAGAAGGAAAACATTGAGAAAGTAGAGGGAAGGAGAGAGAGAGAGTGCAGAATAGTAACAGAGGAGAAAGAGGGGAACAAGGACACTTCCTGAAACGACAATGGTGACAGCGAAGACGAATGGACGACAAGACGAATCTTCTCCTCTCCCTCTCTCTCGGTCGATTTTCTCTTCCTTTCGTTTTGCAATCGGTTCTGTATTGAAGGGGGAAGAAATAGAGTGGACTTTCCCCAACGTCATCGAACACATCGCAGAAGGACTCTTTCCCCGACGTCGAATAACCCTAATGTCGCAGAAAGGTTAAATAACGAATTAATTATTTAAACATTCCCCGATGTGCACTGCCACACGTCGCGGAAAGGTGACCATTGTCACTTCAATACGTAACTTACAACTTACACTTTCCCCGACGTTTGGTTCTTATGCATCGCGAAAAGTAGAGATATTAAATTTAATTTTTAGACTTTTCGTGATGTTTTGTTACTGTGTGTCACGAAAAGTCACTTTTCGCGACGTTAAAATAATGTGCATTGCAGAAAGTAACTTTCTGCGACGTATCATACTGTGCGTCGTTGAAAGTGACTTTTTGTGACATCAAAATAGTGTGTGTCGCAGAAAGTGAACGTATTAAATTTAATTTTTAGACTTTCCGCGACGTAGCATCATGTGCATCGCAAAAAGTTACATTTTGCGATATAATATTATGTGCGTCGATGAAAGGTGATTAACGACGATGCACTTTTTGCCGATGTTATTTTTAGCATCGCAGTTATTCCGATTTCTTGTAGTGTATACTTATACCATTTTCAATACATCCATCTCTATTATATTCATTTGTTTTGTAGTTTAGGTTTATAATGCATGCTTGATAAGAAGCTTATAATGCATGCTTCATTTGTTTCGTAGTTTAGGTTTATAATTCTTATTGTGTTAGTTGAGCTAGGCTAGTTTCATCATTCGGTCAGTGTATGTCGCCAATTACCCAAGAGAGTAAGTAGTAAAGAAGTGACTCACAGGCGAAAGGAAGTGTTTCTCACCTTAGCAAGATGACTTCCATCATTTGCATCTCAAAAGGTGAACAAGTGTGGACAATAGGCGCCAAGAGGTTGTTCTCCTAAGTACTGAATCCAAGTCTTGAACAAGGAGCCCCACCCTCTCATTGGTTCGAGAGGGATTAAATTTATAGGTTGGACTTTAAACCAATTTTCAATAGTGGATCAGTGGGACTTGAGGAGCAAGATGTAGTCTTAGGAGTAAAACAATATTTTGACCCAGCCAAGGTTACGAACAAACTGTGAAAGATTAACTTACTGATTATGGTTCTATCAAATGGAGCTACAGAATTTATAGTGAGGGGAGTGCAACTACAGAATTTTATTGGAATGACCCATTAGTTAACGAATGTTGATTAACTCGGTCTAAAAGAGTTTAGCCAGTTAATCTTGAATCGTTGGAGTCCATGATCTATAGGTCCATTAGGTTCCCCTGCTAGCTCATATGGAATAAACTTAGAACATTGTGATGGAATAAGTCGAATTGTTTGAATTAGGAGAAGAGAGAAACCGACAAGTATATATGATATGGTCGTAGGATTTCAGATTAGAAATAGAGTTTTATATTTAAATGGAAATTAAATAATATAAATATGAATACGAATTCATACTAGGAAGCTCAAAATTGATGGAAATGATCAAAGTCGTAAAAAGTCAAAATGTTGACTTTTTTACTTTGAAAAGTCAAACTTTGATAGGCCTAATATTCAAATATGATTTGAATTTTGGAAAAATGAACGTGGATTCATACTCGAAAGGTTGGAATTAGTCAAGACGGATAAAATGGTAAAAAGTCAAAATATTGACTTTTGACTTTTGACTTGAAAGGTCAAATGACCATTTTACCCTTGGACTAAGTTAGTGGAAAAATCCAACATTTTGTTGGATAATCCATCTAACACTTAGTGGGATATGTTGTTACATGAGATGTAGACACCTAGTCCACTAAGTTTCACTAATTGTTAGTGGATTATTTGGCGTTGAGATTTGGCCAACTAATTACATGCAATTTTGCATGTAATTAGATTATCAAAAAGGTTGTTTTCATTTTCGTTAACAACTTTTGCTCTTTTCTAGTAATTTTGATTTTTTTAAAAAATTTATATATATTATACTCTCCAAAATCTCAACCAAACTCTTACTTTTCTATTTCCATATATCTCCCTTAATTACTTCACCTAATTGGGTTTCACAACCTGGTTCTAAGTCCGAAGATTAGTAGGTCAATTCTAGTGATTGTCCTAGTTTACGTGAAGAGATATTGAGAATTTTGAAAAGCATCAAAGGTATATTTTCTTTAATCCTAATTTGTTTTAATTAGGACTTTTCAAGCATGTTTATCACTAAATAGTTTAGTTGCATATAGAGTAAAATTAATCCGTTTTTTCGCTGTGTATGTATGCTTTCTATCAAATGCAACACACACTTGCATTTTTTATATGCATGTTAAGGAAAAATTCGTAGAAATGATTTTATCTCTAAAATCAATTATACGCTTGTTTTGTGAAGTCTTAGTTACTTTCTCTCTAGAGTAGTTAACTTTCAATACCTAACTCATTCTTTTGAATAGAATTAGGCGTTGAATGAAGCTCTAACTAAACAAGATAAACATTACAAATTTTCACATTTTTTAAGAAAGTAACTACTTCTTTGTTTCATTTGTAAAGTAAAGACCTAAGGTATGCAATGAGTAGAAAAATGAGAGAATGAAACTGAATTAAGATTGCGTCAACAATAAAAGCTTTAGGCCTCTTGGCCATGAAGTCTATACTATCAATACAATAAAGATAAAACTTATAAATAACAAGGAAAGATAATGCATCAAGCAACAGGATATAATATATTATATTCCTTGGCTCTATTTTTGCCTATTACAGAATTAGGCAAATGGAAAATGGTGTTCTATACAAATTTTACTCTAAGCTCTCACCAAAAGCACTAATTAGGGGTGTTCGCGATTCGGTTTGGTTCGGTTTGAAGCTAAAACAGCACCAAACTGAAAAATGAAAAAAAAAAATCTAATTTAAAATCGAACCGAATTGCTCAATTGTGTCAAACCGAATGGAAATCGAATCACTTATGCATGAATAAAACTGAATCAAAACCGAACTGTTTATGCATATAAATATTAATTCTACAAAGTTTCAAACATATATCAAATTAATTCCTATAAAGTTCAAAATAGAGACATAAAAGTTTCAAATAACATTGAAGTTTTAAAGTCAATCAAAAATAATTCCTACAACATAGAAGTTTCAAAGTCCACCTAA